>QRFJ01000960.1:179892-224766 GCA_006176705.1 Cocos nucifera | reverse complement strand
TATGCAATGCTGTAGGCAGTGTGATGTACATATGGTGTGCTAATAAACCAGTATAGCACACGCAGTGAGCTCTGTTAACAATATATGGCTAATCTTGGAAAGAGGCCTAGAAAGCATTGAAGTAGATATAAGATATCTCATGTGCACAAGGGATATGGTGTGTGGGCAGCCCGAGAGGATTTGAGATGAGATTTCAAATCCTCTTGAAAGGATTTGGTAGATGAAATTAGTAGGTGATTTGATACAAGGTCTACTACGGATACTTACATGTTTGGTGGATCGATGTCTTGGATGATCAGATCTTCAACCATCACGGCTTTATTCACCATAGAGGCCGAGTACATTGGAATGACTGAGGCTGTACGGAGCTCTTTGGCTTAGGGCAGATTTAGTAAGTGAGTGAAGCAGAGCAAGATACACTGCACAGTGACAGTCAGAGTGTCTTGCTGCTTGTACAGAACCAATCTATCATGCGCGACAAAGGCATATAAAACATGAGGATATTCATATAATAAAGAGCTGGTGGAGAGGTGAGTGACTGATGAAGGTTCTAAAAGGAGAATCAGTTTTCTGGGAGCCACTCACGAAGGTACTTCCAGAGATAGCTTTCAGATGTATGCGGCACCGATAGTCGCGAGAAGAGATTGAATTCACTAAAGAATTGAAGCACCAAAGTGGAGATGTGAGCTCAAATGGCGCTCTCAGTCTTAAGAAATGAGAGAAAGTCATGGAAAGACGGAAGGGAAGTGAGCCGGAAGAGAAATCAGCCTGAATAGTAAGCTATAGAAACTTAGCCGACTCATCCTGAGACCGGATCGGCTAAGTTGAGAACTGGATCGACTCAATCCAAGACTAGATCGACTATGCCTCAGAGGAAAATCCAGACAGAAAGCAATGTTTTCAAGACTACTAGCATGGTACACAACTGGAATGGTTCAGACTGAGCCGAGACTGAGCCGACCCAGTCGTAGGTTAGTCGGCTCAGTGTGAAACTAAGCTGGCTCGGTGTCGTGGGTTTAGTTTTGTGTATGTGAGTTATTTGGATTTGAGAGAGTTTTTCTATGAGCTTGGGGCTTGACCCTTTTGTAAAGTATTTATACTGAAAATAAGTCAAATTGTAAGATGCTGAAATTACGTTGAATAAAACTCTTTTCTCCTAGAAAACTCTTGTGTTCTCTCTCTTTTCTCTTGAATCCATTAGTTTTGCTTCCACATTGATTCTAGAAGTTTGTTCCTTGTTGCTTGGCTAATCACCAGTGGCCACGCTGGTCCGAGAGAGGATCGTATATCCCAACACTGTCTAACCCAGCCAGACTCGTTTAATATCTAAGTTGATTCAACCCTAGCCCATTGATTCAACACCTGGCCCATTCAATGTTTCCGAGAAGATGATCTGGGGTAGCCAATCCCTCACAGTTCTGCCTCCCACGGTCCCACCTCTCTAGTCCCATTCCTCCCATTTCCTGCTCCCAAAACCCTCACATCCCAACTTGCTTCTCAAAACCTTACCTCACCTCCCATCCCTCACAAAGCCTCCCACATAAAACCTCTACATCCCCTTCCCCTTCAATTCCATCCAAATGCCCACATCTCAAATCCCATCCCTTCCAAACCCTCACCTTCCAGACCCACCTAATCTCCCCAAAACACTCACCTCCCAATCCCTTCCTCTAAGCATCCCCGTTGAATCTCCTACTTCCTCATCATTCCCGTCCTCTCCTACTTCTTCATTGGATCTCTAGAACCCACCTCTGAGAAGACTTCCAAGAGGGCCACCCATGATGATCTCATTGCCTTTGCTAATGGCTTCTTTGGTTCATTCCAAGATCCACGGTACTGGAACCAGCACCCATGCTGATAGGCCAGCAATATAGAATGGTACTATGCCATGTTGTTCCAGCACATGCAGACAGAGAAACCAAAGGGGAAGAGGGAGAACGAGAGAGAGAGAGAGAAGAGAGAGAGAGGGGGGAAGGGGGAGTGTGGGACAGAGGCCGAGAGAGGGAGGCTCTAGCACCGTGTAATAGGATCTCCACCCTTGTTTTGTTTAGAGAGAGAGAAGAAAAGAGAGAGAGCAAGGGAGGGAGAGGGAGAGGGAGTGGGAGAGCAAGGGGGGAGAGAGAAGAGAAGCTAAGAGAGTGAGAGGGAGAGGGCTTTCGAGCTTCCTTTCCTTCAGTAATGGATTACAGGGACTCCATCCTCTTTATATTTTTTTTGAATTTTTTTCAAGTAAAGTCGGCAGCGACCATGAAGTTCACCTTTTTCTTTTTGAAGTTTTCCAAGTGAAGTTAGCAAGCAACTTTTGACTGAAAAAATTTTCAAAAAATAATATAAAGGGAATGGAGCCCCTCTTTTATTTTGAAAAAGGGGCTCCGACCCTATTACCCATCAACAAAGGAAAGGGGGCTCACAAGCCCTATCCCTCTCTCTCTCTCTCTCTCTCTCTCTCTCTCTCTCTCTCTCAGCTTCTTCTTCTCTCTCTCTCTCTCCCCCCCCTCTTTTTTCCTCTCTCTCCTTCCTCTACCCCTCCCTCATTGGTGTCTCAAAATGTTGGGTGGAACCAGGTCAATCCACCCCTACGGCCAGTACAATATAGCACGCCTCGAGCTGGACCATTTGAGGGGGCATGGCAAACCCTGGTTCATTTTCTTTGGTTTCCCACCACACCTTCCCCACTGGCTGCACCACTTGGCCAAACCAGTCTGACATCTAGAGCAAGGATTAGGTCTTTTCCAAGATGGGAATCAACTTGAGGTTTGCTACCACTAAAATCCCATAGATAGATTCTAGAATTAGGATTTGGGAAAAGGAAATCTAGAGTTAGAGAGATAAAGAGGGAAGCAAGAAAATGGATCGGTGAACAAATTAGGGCAATCAAACCCCACCCAATCTATTTATTAAAAAGGTCATGCATATTGGGTTTAAACAGATCAAGTTTAGACCGTAATGTTAAAAAGCTCAAGGGTTTATAATTTTTTTCATCCGACCTATATCTGAACCAACCTGTATCTGACCCAATTGCCACCTTTACTTGCTGACATATATGGATTGGATATTGATACTTGCCTTTGTTCAACAAAACACAATATTGTTGCTAAACAAATTGCAATATAAGAAAATTTTGAACCATAGTTTGCCAATAAAGCTCCAGACCAACCAACCTTCCACTTCACAATATAAATGCTAGATAGTCAGCCATAATCAACAATCTAGCAAATTTATAAGCAGCAAATCATAAATGTGCTAATAATTAATTAAATTTAATTGCCAATTTGTTATAATTTTGACAAAATTAGTTCATTACTAGAAAAATTGAGAGCGAAAATAGTGCCATGTATGTGATTGTGCATAAAAGCCACAACACTCGGAACCATCTAAGAAGTAAGTAACAGCTTCTGATACAACTCAAAACTAAGAAAAAGATCATATGGAGGAGAACTATCAAAAAACACAAAAAAGGCACATTATAAGGAACCAAGGAACAAGCCAAATTTTCAAATTCATTAATTTAGGACTAAGAAACCAAGATCTTAGAAACATCTTAAAATAATAAATATAACCTAAAGAAATTGCTGAAGTAAAAGATGAAATAGAAGACTTGCAACAATATGGATGACAGGGGGAACCATGACAGACACATTTAAAATCACTATCCCTAGTGAAAATAGATTTTTTATGTCAAACTAGATGGGAAAAGAAACCAACCATCCACGAGTCTGGTCAAGACCCTCAGCCACAAAATGCCCAGGAAAATTCTTTTCAAAGAGTTCAGCATTCTCAAATGGGTAATGAATATATGCATACGGCATGGAGCCACTCTCAAACCAGCAATCAAATACCTGAAAAGGCATAAGCAGCCATTTCTTGTATCAATCTACTCCCAATAAAAAAAAATAAGAGGGATAAATCAAATGAAAAATAAAATAATATGCATAACCATAACCAAACATTTATTAGCTCTTGTCCCATATATAGACATTCAGCTTTATGACTCCTCTTTGCACTCATTTTTATTGAGGGCTAATCTGGTGCTATTGGAAGCTTTTTCAAATCCTTTTTTCATAATTTTTGATCGGGTATTTAAAATTTAATGTGCTAGACTTACTTTCATATGCAAACCACTAAAACGATGATTTTCAAATTATGCAGAAAAAACAAATTTTAGACGCTGCAACTTATCAATGAGTTGAGAAATCAAGGATAGAAAAAATAATGATCTCAAGCTGATATCCATTCAGGATTGAGGGATTACTACAAAGCATGATAAATGAAAAAAAGAAGGCTACCAAATTAGCAAAGGGCACCATGAAGCTACGTTCAATGTGTTCAAGATCCATTTCTTTCACCAAGAATGTTGCCATAAGATGAGCATCAAAGCTACTATTACACTTCAATCCATGATGGGAGGATATATAAGAGCATCACAAAAACACATGTTATGGACTTCTTTAAATGAGAACCTACCACAAGAAAACCTGAGTGGCTACACATGTTGTTACCAATTTCATGAAAATCATAAAAGATCTACTTGATGCAAATTGAGCAAAATTAAATTTGCAAAATAAAATAAGTAGCCCATCCTCAGTTCTTCATAAAGAAATAATCAAATGAGTTTCATGTGGTATCAGATGGCATCAAAAGTAAAATGTACAATGAATTCTGGAAGTAATGCAGGAGAAATTATAGCAAATGATACTTTAATCCACAAAATGGAAAGGCAAAAGGAGGGGAATATTAACTACAATATAAGTTAGAATCAAAGTGTATAAGCACACATAAATATCAATAAACTCACTACAGGAACTACTCTCACAAGAGCAGCAATATGTGAAACAAACCAAGATTCAACATACTGAAGCAGCATGTGGATGAAGTGGGTCAAGTTTGCTCCTTTTTTGTCTTCGTCAAACAGAAAATAAAAAACCATGCAGCAAGACCATGGTTCTGGACCAAGCCCTACTAGCAAAACTTTTAAATCAGAAGTTTCAGTGGAAAAGAAGTTTCATTTTTAAAAGGGTTGATTATCTATATATTACATCTCTTAAATATGTTACCCCTGGGCAACACCTCAAAGATTTACCCCTGGGCAACACCTCAAAGATACCATTTTCAAGAACTGCACATTGATCAAGAATTTCCAACATTTACACTTGCAGATAACAATGATTCTGTGTTATTCATAAAAGAAATTTTTTTCATTGTATCTCTACTAACCACCTTCATTCACTACCACTGATTAACATAGAACTTTGATCAAAAAAGGCCTGTAAGGAACTTTCTAGTTTTTAAAGATTATCTCACAGTGATTTCTCAAAGTGGTATACTGAAATGCTCTCCTGATCTGAGTCTGGAAGCTTAGCCTTTAGAATTCACATGAACTGTTAATAGAGATAGTACGATGCTAGTAGAAATTCTAAGGTTCAAGAAACTCACATCCTCAACACGGCGAAGCATGCCATACTCGGGACCACGACTATCAGGAATTGTAATATGATCAATAAAGTGACGATGAAGATCTGTAACCTGAACCAAAACCAACAAAGATTGGTATGATAATAGATATCCATGTACAAAAAATCAAGTATACAACATGAAAAGTGAAATACTAAAAGGGAGAAAGATGGAACACAGCATATAATTTAACATCAAAAATATAATTCGATTTTCAAATTTTTTTTTATGACAGAACAAACAAAAGATGCAAAGAAAAATTATGTTGAGCTTCCAGATCCATCAAACTTATGTAAACCAGGCTGGCACATCTACCTTAACATGCCGCTTCAAATCAAGAAACTTGAAGGGGAAATAATGAAACACAAAATCAAATGTAGGTAAGAACAAACCTTAACACCAGACTTTTCTTCAAGTTCACTGATGGAACCAATAACAACTTTCTCCTTACCATCCTCGCTTATCCATACAGGAAGAGGAGTACCCCAAAATCTACTTCTACTAACAGCCCAATCTCTAGCATTTTCCAGCCAATTGTGAAAGCGTTTTTCCTGTAGTCAAGTTGTCAGGGTAACGGAAACATAAATACATAGAAATTGCAATATATATTGTGCATGCAAAAAGCAAACAGAGAGGCACAATCCTTGTAGCAAAGAAAATGCAAAAAGATATCTGACTTCAAATCTGCTTCAAATCACTTAGGTTATCAAGTAAATGAATACATGATCATAACTATAACAAACACAATGCTATCACATTCTTTTGCTTTTTCTGGTGATTATCCCAACCATTGACCATCAATGTGAAACATGTTCCATCATGGAAGATAACCGATGTGCTGTTGCATTATTCAGTACCAACGTACTTCAAGAAAGAAGGGGAAGCAGCACCTAAACACCTTCCCTCACGCTAAATAAGGCACCTATGATGTCCATATTTCATTAATTTATAGGAGTAATTAGAGTAAATATGGATAGTTTCAAAAAATTGAGGTACTTTTCCAACAATGTAAGAATTTCTCAAAAAATAAGTATGTGGCAATGGCAAAGTTCTCTTACCGTTTTCCTTCTTTATGGTGCTAGTAAACACGGAGCACATACATGTGTTAACAACAAATTGTGGGAAGAGGGCCACTACAGCAAAGATTTACCATTAGATGGATCAAGATTTGCCGAACCATCCTGAACCGGGCAGTTTCAGAGTGTACAGAACCAAACTGATCTCTAACTGGGATGATTCGCCTCATCAAAATAGTTGTCCTGACTGAGCCAAAAGAGTTTGTGCTCAATCAGAGGCCTTCATATGGTCTAATTGGAGGTTGTCCAAGTTAAAAAAGATTGTCTTATTTTTGTAAGATATTACCTGCCATTTTTGGTCACCTACCATTTTTTGTTCTTTGACTTTGGTCAAAAGTCTACCTTTGACTGGTCAAATGTTGACCATTGACACTTTGACTTCTGTCCACGTGTCACACACCTATTAGAGAGTTGGTGGGGGCCTGTCCCCCTGCCAGAACCTAGCAAGGAAGAGGGCGCACGCCACCCTTGGTATGTGCCCAAGTTGGAGGCGCCCAGGAGTCCCTGTTGGATAGGGACTCCATCTCCTTTTTGAATTCCAATTAGAGTTCTCCTAAGAACCAACTTTGACTGGTCTTAGGCACCCTCTAAGGAGGAATCTAGGGGACTCTATTTCCACTAATCAGATTTAGATCTGATTTCATTAAGAGTTGTGATTGGTTTGCAAGAAGAGGAGTTGGATCATGCTTAGTCTATAAATAAGACCCTGCGCCGAACACAAAAGTAGATTGAATCACAATTCCCCATGCCCCAAGGCTGCCTCTTCCCTCTTCCTCCATGCCAAACCCACCTTCTCCCTCTCTTCTCCACATCCAAAAGAGTTTTGGAGCTTGGTTGGTGCGATCCAGATCAAAGAAAGTCGACTGAAAGCTAGAAGGCTGCCCTGCTGCACAGGATGACTGCTGATCTTCGAAAGAAGTTTTGAAGATCCTCCAGATCAGATCCAGATCTGATTTCTGGAGATATGATAGAGAAGAAGAGGATCTCTAGATCTAACCCGAGTAGATACTGGTAGAGGCCAGGCACTTGCATGGCTAGATCCAGGACCTTCCACTGCATACAGGATCATCAACGGAAAATACGATTACCCACTTTAAGGTAAATTAAATCTGATTTAATTTATCTAACTTTATTTTAATTTCTAAAATAATAATAATTAGATCTAAAATATCTTAGATCTGATCTAGATCAAAGAGAAAAATTTTTGAAATATATCTCTTGATCTGATCAGATCTGAACGAACCTGGTCCGAAAAATTAAGATTTTCCTTCACTAGGACAACCTTTCCACTGTAAGGAGTAGACCCTACAGCAGGACAACCTAATGGCAGTCTATGCAATCTAAAATATTTTATTTTTAGATCTAAAACTATTTAAAATCTATTAAATTATAAATAAAATTAAATTAAATTTAATAAATTTATGATTAGAATCAGATCATCATAAACTAGGATAATCTTTTCACTGTAAGGGATAAAGCTTATAGCAGAACAGCCTTATGACAGTTCACGAGATCTGAATTTTTAATTTTAGATTTAATAATTAGATTATAAATTAGATCTAATCTAAAAAATAATCTAAATATGTATAAAAATCATGTAATAAGAATCTAGGCTCTGATACCAATTGAAGGAACCAGATCTAGGATTTCATGGATAGATCTTGAATCTTTTTCAAGATCAGGCAGTGAAAGACTTAAATAAATTAAATATTTATTTAAATAAATATATAAATACCTAAATTTTAGATCTATTATATGATCAAAGTATGATATTAAATCATAAATTAAAAACATAAAGGAGAAGGAAAGGTTGATCACGTCAACCTAGATCTATACTACATCTAATGCATGTATGAAATCAATAGATCAAATCTATTATCTATGTAAGTTAGACGTTCAAACTTACTGATCCAAGCTTGAGGATGAAGTCAAGAGCCGTACATGCATTCAGCCTCTAGGAGTCATCCACACGAGCCTACGAACTCTGATCTAAAGTTCAATGCAGAAAATCAACATAGCATGCTAGTACCGTGCTGATCCTTCTTCGATGATCGATCCAATGCTTCCTTCTTCAAAACTTAGACTCTTCAAAATATGAGAAGGAAGAGAATAGTTTTCTAATCTAAGACTCTCTTAGACAAAACTCAAAAGAAGGAGGAGAGATGAAGAATAAAATAGCCCTAGAAGAAGACCCTCTTCTTCTTCTCTTTTCTCTCACCTAGACACCTAGTTTGGTGCCTATGGAACCCCCATGCCCAAGGATCCTCTTCCTCTAATTTTCATACATCAAAAATCTCTTCCAAATCTTTGAATCTCATAAAAATTTTAGCCAAAAAATTATCCAATAAATAGAGAAAAAAAAAGATTCCTAGTCTAGGTCAAAAACTAGACAAGGAAAGGTCAAACAGGGCAAGACTAGGTTTGGGTGCCTCCTCCATAATTATTAGCATGGACCAGCAAGGGAGGGTGCATAAAAGAAGAGGTTTCTCACATGGAATAAGAGAAGAATTAATAAAAGAAGGGGCGGCACTCAAGGGAAGGTGTTTTGGTCAATAAGGATTCTTTCTCATAGAATCCTAAAGTAAAACTAACTCCCTTTTTGACTTGGTCTTCCAACAAATTACCTTATGAGAAAAGGAGGGAGAGAGGGGCATGCATGATGATCAGGGAGAGGAGATCTCATTCACAAAATAAAGAAAAATGGGAGTGGGGGGTGTGGGCTAAGGTGGCGCAAGGTTAGGGAGTCCTAGTCACACTAGGACTCTTATTTTGACTTGGTCAAATAAGATCTTTTAACCAAATAAAATCAAGAGTAAACCAACTCAATTAAATAAGAACCTAACTGATTTAAAAACTTAATTAAATTATATTTAATTTTAATTTAATTTTTTAATTAAATTAAAAAATTGGATTGACTCGAGTCCTAGTTAGACTAGGACTAGTTCTATCTTGCACTTGGCTTATCCAATAAGTCAATTGGACTTGATCCAATCAAGCTCAAACTAATTTTAATTAAATCATTTTTAATTAGACTTAATTTCAACCCTCTGGCTTAATCAAATTAAGTTAATTAGTAATCTAATTGCTAATCGATCCTCCTACAACACTTACACTAGGTTAAACACCAATCGTATTGATTGTTTAACCCTAGAACAATTCTTAATCATTGATTAACCATCCGATCAGATCGTGAGCTCTAATGTGTGTGACCTCATAGATCCGAACCTAAGTCAGTAGCATAGAAATAGATTTTTTTATCAATCAAAGTGATCATCTAGCAATGATACCCGAAGGCTGGATAGGTCGAATATGTAAAACAACATCCTTAGAATCCATGCGGATATAGTTTTCATATAATTCATCTCCTTGACAAAAATGCTCATAGGATACCTCAAAGTTCAACTGTCAAATCTGATTAGATTGTCCATATTATATTTTAAAATACCAAATCCATCTGATGGATTATCTTGATCAAGATTTTGCTATATTGAAATACAGTGATACATTCTTCTCCAACTCTTAGATTTGTCAATCCCATTTTAATCACACTCTAACTTCACAAGTACTTGACCATGCCCAAAAGTCTTCCATTACTGAATTAGAAATTCAGTTAGTCCGATACCAAAGCACAGTGAGTTGCTTGCAAGTCACTGAGATGATCTCAAGTCTAAGGGATACTTATACCTATATCCCATCAGAAATATTCTTGATAGCAAAATACTCTAGAGTTGGTCATGTTCAATGACGATGTACCCATACATCTCACCTATATACCATACTAATATCTCCATACTCCTTGGTTAAAAGGATAACCAACCTATATGGCATACAACGACCTATGCTCGATAGATGCTGTCATCCTTATTAACAGCCTATTATTTGGTCGTGAATAAATTTAAGGACTAATCGATAAATCCTCTCTTTATCGAAGCTAAATAGTCCTAAGGACTTCATCACAATAATGGAGTTCGTTAGAAGATAAATACTTATGATGAAAAATATCAAAAATATATTTTATTTATTAATTAATCAATTATAAATATAAAGTAGCTCAATCATCAATAGGCTAATGATTGATTTTGGGACACATTTTCCAATAGATCTTTCGAAGGCATTCATAATATAGCATGCATAAAGAAGCCTCTACTATTCTCCCCCGGTCGGCTCTGGATAGAGTGATTTCCTAATATCCCACTCTTTTAAGTCAAATCGAGAATTCAAGTCATTTTTAGTCTTATCTTTAATATTTAAGATTGTTGCCGATAGGAGCTCGCACACATTCTTTTCAATATGCATTACATCTAAGCAGTGGCATAATAAGTTTATCTCCCAATATGGCAAGTCAAAGAAGATGCTCTTTTCCTCCAATTAAAGTGTATCATCTTTCTTTGATCGATGCTTCTTCTTTTTACTATCATTTGGATCATCTTTTCCAAATTCAACACTAAGACATCCAACTCTCTAAGTACATCACTTTCAGACATCTAGCTAGGCGCCTCACCTTCTTCAATAGTGACATCGAAGGAGCGTGCATCCCTTCTATATGGATGATTTCAATGGAGGAAACGTCGATGCCCCATATAACTAAAGCTCCTTTGATGTGTCAACCTTCTAGACTGGGTGTTTTTTCCATAAATGGATATGCTAGCTCACCTTTGGTGTTCCAACTCGATATTAGGGCATAGGCTGGAAAATCATTTATTGTCCATAAAAGTTGGAATACCTTAAATGCTCCATAATTATTTCAGCTCGACAATAAGAGGCTACAAATAAATATCAATGTCATTACCTACCTCCATCGGTCTTGGGATGAGCACTGTCATGAAAGCAAATAATTTTTCCATACACATCCATGGTGGAAGGTTATAAACATGAATAAATATTGGCCATATACTATGGATGGTATTCATATGCTTGAACGGGTTGAAACTATCGCATGACAAGCCCAACCTCACATTACATATCTCATGTGTGAAGTCAGGATGTAATTCATTAAACTTCCACCATGCCTCTCCATCGGCTGGATGCCTCAATGCATCATCTTTTGTTCGGTCCTCTTCATACCATCTCATGTCCTTCAATGTCCTTGCCGACGTAAACAACTTTTATAGTCTCAAAATCAAAGAAAAGTGCCATATCAACTTTTGAGGTATACGAGTTGATGTGTCATCTTTATTCTATTTTCATCTTGACACACCGCACCTCATGCACTCATTTTGGTTGACATCTCCCTCCCAATAGAGTATGCAATTATTGGGACATGCATGTATCTTAATGTAAGCAAAGTCTAATTATTCAATAATCTTCGATGCCTCATAATTATTCTTCAGAATTTGTGCATCGTCTGGAAAAATGTCCCCCAAAAGCTCTAATATGCAGTTTATTTCATTATTACTAAACCCATTGGAGCATTTTATATGATACAACTAGATTAAGAACTTCAACTTTGCCATCTTTTCACATCTGAAATATAACAAAATATTAGCATCCTCCATCAACTTATAGACCTTCTCTACATCCTCACTATTTATCATTCCACCAACCACAGGATCAGGCATAGACGTAGATGCACCATCATTATGGCCAATAAATAAAAAAATATCATGAATCATTTATTCTACTCCCCCATCATGTTGATCGCCTTCTTGCGGTCTGCCCTCACCATGTTGGTCCCAATAAATTTTATAACCAACTTTAAAGCCATAAATAGTAAGGTGATCATTTATATTTTAATAAGATAGCCATGGTCCATCCATACACTTTTTATAAGGACGTTGGATCAGTCCATAGTTCTCAAATTTTTCTATAGCAAAATCAAAAAATTTTTAAAGTCCAGCCTCATATTCTGGTGAGAGCCTACTAAACTTCATCCATTCCTTATCCATTTTAAAAATGATGATACTACAATTAAATCATTTATGGAACTTAAATTATATACTAATGCATTATAAATAAATATGCATTATAAATAAAAAATGCATCATAAATAAGGATTGAAATAAATATCATGTGTGAAACTCATATTAAATATTATTTTTAGATATGCAATAAATGCATCCTATCACCAACTAATAAGTAAAAATAGGTCCTATCCCATTCAGAAATTGCATTAATTCTATAGGTTCAATACCATAATCAAACGATATGCAATAGGGATCGAATAAAATTTTAGCAGTATTTTTTCTTAGTTCTTCCATGTAGAGAGAACAAAAGAAAAATACTGTTCAAAATTTCATTCGAAATTCCTAGCATACCATTTGATTATTGCAACTACCTATAGAATTATTTGTAATTTTCAAACTATCTAAATTAGACAATCAATTGATCATTATATATAATTTTTTCATCCATATAATTATATATAATTGTACGAATGCTGAAGATTATGTACACTAATTAATTGATAGATCTATCATTATGCAATGCAATAAACAAAAGCAACAAGATATAAACATCCAAAAAATATTATCCAATAAATTCTATAACATAATTATATTCATAAATAATTAAGGATGAGCAATAGTCATAGATCCAATCTCTTGTGCAAATTTGGGTGTTAATCCAGAAACCTGAAAGAAGAATGAAATAGATAATGGTGGCACCTTAGAGCTTAAAGTTGGAACCTTAGAGAGACATATCAAATTCTGTTTACACCCATCGAGCTAGCTTGCTCAGAAGCCGAGCTGGCTCCGTGCTTGAGATAACCGACTCCATGCCTGGGACATCCAGCTTAGGTCCTCCTTCAGTCGGCTCGATCTCGGCCCTAACCAACTTGGCTGCGTATCCGAGCTGGCTTGGCTGCATATCCGAGTCGGCTCAGTTGTATGTCATCCCCTATTCTTGGTTGTCTCCATCCTTCCCTCATCTTTTCGACTGTTCGTCTTCCACTCAATCTCCATCATTGGCGAGGTCGGATCCCCTCCCTGATCCCTCTCTCCCTCTCTTGATCTCCCTTTCTCTCTCTCGATCTCCCTCGCCAACGAGGCCAGATCCCTCCCTCCCTCTCTCGATCTCCCTCATCGAGGAAGATGGTGAGGCCAAACCCCTCCCTCCCTCTCTCACTCTCTCGATCTCCCTCGTCGGTGAGGCCAGACCCCCTCCCTCCCAGTGATGCCGGCGAGGTCGGACCCTCTCCCCCCTCTCTCTCTCTCGATCTCCCTCCCGACTATGATGGTGAGGCCAAATCCCTCCCTCCCTCTCTCCCTCTTTCTTTCTTAGTTTTGAATCCCAGAATTAGGTCTGGATACCCAAGATCCATTAAGGTCCAGATCTAGTACTTTAAGTATGGACCCATCAGGTATTCGGGTTTGGGTCTGGTACTAATAATTAAAATTGGATCCAGATCTGAATATCCAGGTTCCAACCCAAAGCTGATCCATTGATAGATCTAGTCTAGTGATTAATAAATAATACTATGAAATTAAAATAAAAATTATACCTATGGCTACAGAGAGGGGGTCGCACCAAAAGCTTCGAGGGTCGCCGACGACGGTGCTAGAGGAAAATGATGGCACTAGAGGAAACCTACAAAACAAAAGTAAGATAGTGAGATAGAGAGAGAAAGAGAAAGAGGAGAGAGAGAGGGGAGAGAGGGAGAGGGGGCCCAGAGGGAATCGTGATGGGAGGCTAGGGGAGGGGAGGGTAGGGAGTGGGCAGCCGGGGATGGGGAGGGCAAGGGGTGGGCGGTGGCGGTGGTCGGAGATGGGGATGGCGGCGGCGGTGGTGCCCGGGGATGGGGAGGGAAGAAGCGGCAGGCAGGTGGGGATGGGGGAGGGCAGGGGGCGGGCGGTTGAGGAGGGCAGGGGTGGGCGGCCAGGGATGGGGAGGGCAAGGGCAGTGGCAGTCGGGGATGGGAAGGGCATGGGGCGGCGATGGCTGGGGATGGGATGGGCAGCACGGGGGGTGGGATGGGTGGGAGGTTGGACGAGCGGGCAGTGTGCAAAGACCACCAAGGAGGGGCCAGCGTATGGGGTGGGCGAAGACTACCGAGAGGCTGGGTTGGTCGAGGGGGAAGGAAGGGCGGCACTGACCAGGGGGAAGGACTTGGGTGGAGTCTCACTGACGATGGAGAGGAGGAGAGAAAAAGAGCACGAGAGGATAGAAAAATTTGAAGATTTTTAACCTAACCTACGACAGCAATTTTCGAACCACTGCCATAGATCTATTGCAATGGTTTTCAAACCACTGCCATAGATCTATGGTAGTAGTTACTGAAAATTACTACAATAAATCTTTGGCAGTAGTTTTCTATCCATAGATCTATAGTAGCAGTTTCTAGTAACTGCTACCGTAGGTTGGAAATAAATTTATTTTATTTTTTTTAAATATTATATAATTTTAAAATTTAATAATCATCTTCATCATTCATTATCTAAATAATTATCATTAGAGTATCATCACAAAAGATCATCTCGATCTGGTGGCCCTAGCTTCATCGATTAAAAAAATTTGATTTCGATGATCACAAACGATGATACGATGATCTGATAGATGGAGACCTTCGATCGGTCCAAAAATCTATAATGATGATCTCGATGATATTTGTAGCATACTATCAAATTTTTTCTTCAATTGGATATCATTATCATGGTTAATTTAGTATGGAATGATTTCGATCGTTAAATTAGAAACAAGCGATCAAAGGGCTAAACAACATTCGATTATGAGATAATTTTTTAGTTAAATAATCTTTGCTATAATTTTAATCATTTTATATGACAATGATAGTAAATTCAAATCATTTTCATATGAACTATTTATGTTAAGCAGTATTGCAAAAGTACGAGCATAACAACCAACGAAGTTTAAGAATGGTTATCAGGTGACGTATAGTTTTAGATTATTCTTAGTCTCACGAGTTGAATTTTATAATCATCATCATAAAAAAATAATTAAAGTAGTAGCCAAGATTATTTATAACAAAAATTATCTCATAATCGAACACCATCTGATCCTTTGATCACTCGTTTATCATTTAACGGTCGAAATTAATCTATACTAAATTGACCAAGATAATGATATCCGATTGAAGTAAAATTTTAATAGTACGCTATAAATATAATTAAGATCATCATTATAGATTTTTAAATCCATCAGATGTCTCCATCTATCAGATCATCGTATCATCGTTCATGATCGTCGAATCAAATTTTTTTTATCGATGAAGCTAGGACCATTGGATCGAGATGATCTTTTACGATGATACTCTAATGATAATTATTTAGATAATGAATGGTGAAGATGGATATTAAATTTTAAAATTATATAATATTTTAAAAAAAATAAGAAAAAAATATATGGCAGCAGTTACAAATAATCGCTACCATAGATCGGCTTATAGCAATGGTTACAAGAAACCACTGCTATAGATCCGATACCCATGACAGTAATTTTTTGTAACCGCTGCTATAGGTCGGTCATATAGCAGCGGTTCTTTTTAACCGCTATCGTAGATTCTATTGTAGCAATTTCAAAAATTATTGTCATAGTATACGTTGCCGTAGGCTCTTTTTGTAGTAGTACATGCATCTCATGTAATGTTAAATTTAATAACATACATCTCATGCATATTTAAAATAAATTATTTTCATAGTTCTTCTTCTTGATTCATACAGGCACCCTTTCCACCATAGTTTTTTTATAGCAGGATGGCTTTACTATGAACTTCGAAGAGTACTAGGCTACTAATAATTACACATATCACATATGAATAAATAAATTTCATGCATCTCATGTATTTAAATTAGATCTAATCTAATTATTAGATCTAAAGATCTAATTTTTAGGTCTTAATAACATACATGTAAAGCTAAATCCATGGCTCTGATACTACTTGAAGGATGTCACATATCGGGGATACGCATGTAGAAATCAGATCACAGTTAAAGCTTAAAGAATCTAGATTTAAAATAATTTTAAATTATGCATGAATAAAATATAGATCTAATCTACACACGGCAAGAATGTTCACATGCTGAAATTAAGATTCTGAAAATAAAAATTAGATTAGAGATTTCAATACCTTCACAAGGATAGTTTTTCACCGCAATCTGATTGCCATGGTAATTTGGTGAGGTTCCTGTAGAGCTACACATGCATTCGACTTCTATGGGTATCCACACGAAGCCTTGATCTGATCGAAGGCTTCTTTGATCTCCCCAGGATGCTAGCTCCCTTATAGAGACCACTTCCTTTGATGATTGAAGAAGACTTCTCTTTCTCTCAGACACTCTCAAAGGAAGAAGAAGTTGAGGAGGAAGAAGATAAAGAGAAACAAGAATAATCCTTTTACTTTTCTCTTCCAAAATCCCTAACCTGAAGAGGATCAAATTCTCTCTTTTCTCATGCCAAGGGAGGAACCTTTCCTCTCTTTCTTTTCTCCCAAAATCTCAATGCCTAAGAGAGGATCCCTTCCTCTCAAAGTCATGCCCACTAGAGAGAGCATGCCTCCCTCAGAAACCCATGCGCACACATGAGAAGTAGCACCTCACCTTTTTTCTCTTTATTTTCATATGGAAAACACCCTTTTTAAACTCTTGCCCAAAATCAGATCTCATCTAATTTATTTTTAGCATAAAAAAGGGATAGGCTTTGGGTGGTTTAAAACCCTATCAAATAGAGTTTTGGGCATTGGAGACTTGCCCTCTTTGGTGTGGACTTCTTTCACGCAAACTCCAAGAGGGAGGGGTGCATGAGGCTTCCATTTAGTGGGAGAAAACTCACATAAAATCATAAGAAGGGGCAGCAATTATAGATGGGGTGTGGGGCTAATATAGTGCAAGAGAGGAGAGAGAGTCCCAGTCAAATTGGGAGCTCTCTTGATCTTTGGTCAAATCCTAATCTAATCCCTAATCTAGTTAGAATTGGTGCAATCAAATTTGAGGAAAATCTTAGTCCAACTAGGAGCTAAATTAGATCTTAATCTAATTAAAACTTAGCTGCACTCAAGTCCTAATTAAATAGAAAATTGATCTTCCTTATAATTAGATTATCTTATAATCCAATTAGGCTTGATCTAATCAAATCCAAACCAAATCAAATTGAATCTTATTCAATTAGACTTGATTTCAGCCCTAATGCTCAATCAAATTGAGCCAATTAGCAATAAAATTGCTAATTAATTTTTCTACAATTTACTAACTCTTAATAAATTAGATTAATCATCAATCATATTGATAATTAGATCCTATTATAATTTATAATCATAATTCAACGATCCGATCGGTCAAGAATCTCTTTTGTGTGTAATCCTATAGATTCTATTCTATCTAATAGTAAGATATACTGTGATCCCCATCACAATATCATTGAAACTTCTTTGGATAGGTTGGAACGATTTCAACTCTGCCCATCAAGGGCCATCGATTATTAAAATGATGCATGATGAGTCTCACAATCCATCAGTGACACCTAACAGTATGTAGTGGTAATCCAGTAAAATAAAATATTGAACATCTAGGTATAGTTATCATATAGTTTAGTTCTTCTATCGTAAGTTCTGATAAGAAGTAGGTCAAGGATAACTTGTCAAACATGTTCATCCATCATATGCAAGATTGCATCAACTCAGAGTCTATGTAAAATCTTATGAAAACTTCTTTCCATCATTCACCTATCATGGCTATAGATTTTAAGATCCAATCTAATGAATTGCATAGAACCTCTCCCTGTCTAACAGGATTGATAGATCCCATCTTAGTGCACACCCTATTCCTATAATGGACCTATTGTAGCCAACATATACTGCAAGATACTAAATATCTAGAAAATTGAGTGTTGGTATAGTCAAACTAAGCAATCCTATTATGAACAGTCGAGGCACCGTGGGTTAAGGAACTATCCATACAATTGCAACTTTAAGTAAGTCACTGACGAGTGGATAGTCATCCTAGTGATTTTTTGTGTTAGCACACTCAGTATCCTTGATCTTTATCAAGCATCTGCACTCTTGCTCCAGTGTCTCCATACTGTCGACTTAAAACTCATCTAGTCATGAAGGAAAGCAATCCATGTACTAAACTATCTAAATTAGTCACCATCCCCATGACGATCCATCGATCGAGAGCATTTAGGAATTAATTACTAATGACACATGCCTCAAATTTTTAACTTTTGAGAATATGTATCATCATCCATTAATTTCTTGGATAATTCATGAACATAATTTAAATACAATATGAATAAAAAATAACTCAAATCTTATTTATTTTATAATTTTAATTATAAAATTATATTTCTAGAATGTATATGTGTGTCAGTCAATCTGGCTTCTAGGGCATACATCTAATAGAGACCATCCTAGATAAGACAGGTGTATATGAAGGGATTTTGTAGAAAGAAGGGGGGGTGGGGGCTGATGGAGGTAGAGAAGGGCTACAATCGACTATCAAGATGGTCCTTGATCTCTCCTCTATTTGGAGCAATGTTTACGAATGAAAGGAAGGGTTGAAGATGAGTCAAGTCTTGAAATTTCTGAGTAGCTCTTCCTTCTCTTTTAGGCAAGATGCTTCATGGGTGCCATTGGATCTAAATCACCAAAAATCCAAGGGAAAATCGAGTTGAAAGGATTGGTTTGGGTGGAGGAGGGCTTTGAACTGGTTTTTAGCTCAAAAGAAAAGCAATAGAATGAATAGAGCCATAGGATAACTTCGGTTTTATAACACCATCCGGACATAGGGGTCGACTTGTCTTAGACTCGAGTCGACTCTTGATGAATTATTTCAAATTTCTGCTGTCCTTGAGTTGACTTCTTTGATTTAAGAGTCGACTCCTCAATATAGAAAATAATTCAAGGAGTTTCAAATCAAGAAAATTTATTCAACTTGAATAAAAATTAATTTGCAATCAAATTGAGGATCAAGAGTGAAATTCAAATCACTTTAAAGGATCAAAAATTATTTAATTAGGGATTCAAATGATCAAATCAAGTGAGATCAAGATAAGCAGAATCTAGATATTGGCTCTATAAGTTTGGTTCTATTAGGAAATTTTTCAAGTCCTTAAAGGTCAAGCTAATATACAATGCAAATCATCAATATCACGCACTTGATATTTTTATAACTGAATGTTTTATCTTTAAGCACTTAGATTATGCAATTTTAAGAAGAATTCAATAATTAAGTATCGTATGGAGGATGTCAAAAATTGATTTGTAAGCTTTGCACCCAATTAGTTTCATATGCAATCAAGCTTATTTTAATTTTACTTTCTTAAGTGATAACATGATATTAAGAGAGCATGATAAATTTAAAGTAAAAACTTAATCTTATAGCAATTAAACATGATACATAGAAAAGAGTATATTGATTTTGAAATTGAAGTAAAATCAATAATCCAAACATTCAAATCATAGAGTATAATCATTATAAGCATTGATGAATCATTAAAATCAATTATTTACTCTAAATAAATTCAGTAAATATCGATGGTATGATATAAGAAAAGTTTAATTTTTACCGAACACCATGATCCATCCATTTTAAGTCCTAAGTATCCATTCATAAAAAAATTACTCCTTTTAATTACTTCATTGGATACTTAGCATACCTACAAAATTATTTACTAATTTTTAATACTCAAGTCATCTTAGGTCTATTAAAGTTAGAGCACGTGGTTCTTTTTGGAATTTAAATTTATTTAAATAAAGTATGATCAATTTTTTTAGTATTATGTTTTAAAATTTTATGGTCAACTTTATTACATTTAAAACAAACTATAGGATGATTTTTAGAAGAAGCTTTAATGAATATTCATGATAAATTTCTATTTTCTTGAAGGATTAAAACCAATTACAGCTTTACTGAAGATAGCATTTTGATTATTCAAAATTGATTGAAGCTTTTGAGATCCAAGTGTAAACTTTTCAAGCATAGACTTCAAATTTTTAATCTTTTTTCTTAGTTTGGCATTTTCTTCTAAAAAATTTTTTATATTTTAAAAGCTTTTTTTCTTCAACTAAGGATTTTTCAAAATTTACAAGATTTTTTTTCTTAGCTAATTTTTTCTTTTATTTCAAAAGATCTTCTTTTTCACTCAATATTTTGTTCTTTTCTTTAGACAAAAATAAATTAGACTTCTTAAGTTCTTTATTTTTAGCCCTATCTTTTCATATTCATTCATTAAATAATTAAAAGCTTCAAATAACTTATCAAATATAAATTTGGAAGGGTTTTCAAGATATACCTCATCTTCATTGGTCATGAGGCATAAGTTTATAGCATTCTCTTCTTCAACCAAGCTAGAAGTGTCACTATCTCCCTAAATGCCCAATATTGCACTCTTTTTGCTCATTTTGGGATTTTTTTTGAGTAGGGAAAATTCTGGCTTGTAATGTCCTCTCTTGTTGTACTTGTAGCATGTGACATTTCTTGTTTCCTTTTTTTTATTGTCTTCCTTCTTCTTCAAGTCTATATTCATGAGGAACTTCTTGAATCTTCTAGTAAATAGCCTCAAGTCCTCATCTTCATCTTCACTCTCTTCTTCTTCTTCATCTTTCTTTGACTCATCACTTTCTTCTTAGTAGATAGCCGATTTGAAGGCAATAGTTTTCTTCTTTTTTGGCTCTTCATCTTTCTCCTTTAGAGTCATGTCCAACTCATGAGGCTTGAGTAAACCAATCAACTCCTCTATAGATAGCTTGGTAAGATCTTTTACTTCTCATATGGCTGTCACTTTTACTTTCCATATCTTCGGCAAACACTTTAATCTTGCAAATAAGCTTATGGTTAGTATTTCTTTTACCAAGACCATTTAAAGCATTAATTATTTTAGTAAATTTAGTAAACATATCAAAAATAGATTCATGTTGTTCCATTTTAAATATTTCATACTTATGAACAAGCAAATTAATTTTAGAATCTTTAACTTATCTTATTTCTTTATGAGTTATTTCTAATGTATCCCAAATTTCTTTAGCTGATATACAAGTTAATATTCTATTAAATTCTTGTACATGTAATGAGCAATAAAGTATGTTGATGGCTTTTATATGTAATTAAGCCATCTTTTTATCATACTCATCCCAATCTTTTTTCAGTTTGGGAAGAGACACAACTCTAGATGTGTGTGGTCTAGTTATGACTCCTCACGTGTCAAAATCTAACTTATATAAATATTCTCATTCTAGCTTTTCAAAAAGTATAGTTTATGCTATTAAATAGTGGTGGCCTCAAGGTTGACTATCCTTCGACAAGTGACGAACCAATTGGGGTTGCCATGATCTTTCATTCTAGATAGCTAGGTCAACAGCTAATATTAGAGCATCCACTTTGATATCAATTGTTGGCTAGAAACATAGCAACCTAAGAGGGGGAGGGGGGGTAAGTTGGATTCTTTAAAAATTTAGCCAAATCAAACCCTAAATAAGTATGTGCTTTAATTTATTCTAAATTGTATGTTTGAGATGCGTAAAATGCAAGCAGTAGCAGAATTAAGATATAAATATCATACTATACAGGAATTTGAAACAAAGTTAAACAAGTATTAAAAATAAGTAAAGAAAGATGATAAAGAGAGCAAGTCACAACACAAACACAATAAAATTTATAGTGGTTCGATGCAATCTAGCACGTATGTCCACTCCTCAAGCTCTCCTTAGGAATTCCACTATAATTATTTGATTATAGCATATTTGTTTTACTCAAGCTTACAAATAAATTCCATTTATTTTTCGAGATCACTAACCAAAATTTTTTATCGATTATTTTCTGAGCTCACAATCAATCCAGTTAGTTTTACGGGCTCACTAACCAAAACCTAAAATATTTAATTCTAGACTTGGATGGGCTTACACCCTAGGTTTGTTTTTTCAAAGGAACTTGTAAACAAAACAAAATACAATGAGAATGAATTTCATCATAGAAAATAAAAATAGAATTTGAATTCTTTGAAGCATGAAGAAGAGGCTAAATGATTGCTATTTGATGCTTTGTCTTCTCTTCTTTGAAGCTTAAGAGGATGTGAAAGAAGCAATAGATGATTGCTCTTGAAAATCCTTTCAATTTTTTGTGCTTGGTTTATCTTTTTATCCCTTTCTTTGGATATTCAATTGTCCTCACTCAAATTTGAATATTTTCACTTTTAATTCTCTTAATCTTTCTTTCCAAAACTTTTTCTAGCATTTAATAGCCTTAGAGATGGTTGGAGAAGGAGTTTTGATTGTTGGGGGGCTTAGACTAGCTGCTGGAGAAGAGAAATGGCCGTTGGAGAAAAGAAATGACCATCAAAGATGTTGCAAAAAACTTGTCATTATGCTAATCCCGCACTTGGGGACGACTCTAATTCCTTAAGGGTCGACTCTATTTGTCCATGAGTCAACTTATCTATCTCAGGAGTCGACTCGATCTTAAGGTCTAAAAAATTTGCTCTCTATCTTCTCTAAGAGAGTCAGCTTACCACTGTGCTTGAGTCGGCTTGATTGTTGGGGTTGACTCAAATCTAGAATCCTGAAAAATATAGTTCTCTATCTTTTTCTGAGAGATTCGGCTCCTACTAAGCATGAGTCGACTCGAGACCATGTTAATCTACCCAACATGCTAGAGTCGACTCCAATTCTCCTGGGATCGACTACTAACCTTTCTGAAACATATTTTTCTTCAATTTTGAGCATGTTTCAATGCAGGGGTCAACTCCTATGCCTTTGAGATCGACTCCACTAAGTCTGAAACTAAAAATTTCTCCTTTAAAGTCCTCAACTTAGTTTCTTTTGAGTAGATATTTTCCAAGAATAATTTTTTAATTTAATCACCTAGAATAATCTCATTCTTCCTTGACTTAGTATCATTTATACTTAATATTTTGAAATAATCAAAATTATTCATAGAATTAAAAAAATTTTAAAATATCGCAATTAAGGACATAGACAATCTCTAAAAATTTTCATGAAATAATAAAAATATTTGCACACAGTCATTAATATGCAAATCTACAATATGAGCTTCTATATTGTGTGTATAATTAATAGTAGAAATCTGAGTCAAAGAGCATAATTCAAGACTTAGTTCACTTTATTTCATTCAGATTGATACTATTAACATTAAGTGAAGTTAAATCATGAAAGACACTTCATCTATTGCACAGTATATATACCCAGTAGAAAAATATTTTTCATATTGTTAAAATTTTTAAATTTTAATTATTTCAAAAATTTTGAGTTTTGAGAGAAATTGTTAGTGTTCTTGGAGGGAATTGAAAAACTCAAAATTCCATTCAACCAATTCTCAATCCTAACTTTTGTTTAGTCCCATATTGGATAAGAAAAAAGTTGAGAAGGGGTTTATATTGAAAACCCTTCTCTTGGGTTTTGTCAAAAGTTTAAGAAGTTTCGGACCAAACCACACACATGTAGTCTGGTCCAACATGCATGCGATTGCATTACGGCTACAGTGTGGTAGTATCCACATTTTATTTTTCCTTTTTATAACCTTTTTTTTATTTATTTTAGGATAAACTAACTACAAGAAAAGTTACATACATCCACATTTTTTAGTCATGTAAAGTACATATATGAATAGAAGATCAAATTCTCAAAAAAAATATTATATATACCCATGTTTGTCAAATGTAAAAATACTATAATTAATTTTTAACTTATATTTCAATGATTAAACGTGAGTGTTGGGGATAAACTTCGCTCCTGCTGAAGTTCAGTCTGATGCTTGGCCTAACGCAATTGGTAATCACAGAAGAGCTTCGATCGAGAATTCTTCCTCCAGCTGTCGAACCCCAGTCGACCTCCTCCAGTGGCCAAACCCCAACCGAACTTCTTAAGTAGTCGAACTCCTCCAGCGGTCGAACCCCAACCGAACTCCTTCCGAATTTCTCCTTCAGTCAAGTTTCTACAGGAGTCGAACTCCTTCTGGATCTCTCCTTCAGTCAGATTCCTCTAAGAGCCAAACTTCTTTCAAACTTCTCCTTCAGTTGAATGCCTATAGGAGCCGAACTCCTTCTGAATCTCTCCTATAGTCAAATTTCTATAG
Source organism: Cocos nucifera (assembly GCA_006176705.1). Classification (NCBI taxonomy): domain Eukaryota; kingdom Viridiplantae; phylum Streptophyta; class Magnoliopsida; order Arecales; family Arecaceae; genus Cocos; species Cocos nucifera. The sequence goes on along the minus strand of QRFJ01000960.1, from coordinate 200,264 downwards.
GAGCCAAACTCCTTTCGGATCTCTCCTTCAGTCAAATTTCTATAGGAGCCAAACTCCTTCCAGACTCCTCCTTCAGTCAGGTCTTTTAGGAGTTAAACTTCTTTCAGATTTCTCCTTCAGTCAAGTTCCGTCAGGAGCCAAACTCCTTCCAGACTCATCCTTCAGTCGGACTCTTTCAGGAGCCAAACTCCTTCTGGATCTCTTCTTTAGTCAGATTCCTTCAGGAGCTGAACTTCTTTCAGACTTCTCCTTCAGTCGAATGCCTATAGGAGCTGAACTTCTTTCGGATCTCTCCTATAGTCAAATTTCTATAAGAGCTGAACTCCTTCCGAACTCCTCCTTCTTTCGAATTCCTTCAAAAGTCGAACTCCTTTCGGACTCCTCCTTCAATCGGACTCCTCCAAGAGCCAAACTTCTTTCGAATCTCTTCTTCAGTCGGATTCCTTCAGAAGTCAAACTCCTTCCAAACTTCTCCTTCAGTCTGATGCTTACAGGAGCCAAACTTCTTCCGGATATCTCCTACAATCGAATTTCTACAGGAGCAGAACTCCTTCCGAATCTTTCCTATAATCAAATTGAAAGGAATATGCCCTCAAGCCAATCAAATATTATTTATTTATTTGAGCTATTTTTTATCTTTCAAACTCATGTAATGATATTTTAAAATAAATAAAGACATTTATTTCATCATATGTAGTGTCTTATTATTATGATGAACCCCATAAATTAGGACTATGATTTTAGGATTATGATGAGATCATACCAGTGAAACCTAAAATCTTAAAACCCTAATTTAAATATTCCTAGTCGATGGGACATTGAGTTAGAGATCAATATTTTTTGGTAAGACTAGCACATCCTTTGTATGCTCGATTGAGAGGATGATTGATCTCACAATAACTTGTGTATGACACTAATACAAGAATGTGAATGCTCATTAGAGAATGAGTTCATTGAATTGATCCAAATCAAGAATATCTAATGGAGTCTTATCTACATGTCAATAGATGGTTCTCATAGTGGAATTATGCATATAATCCTTTGACCTAAAACTACCATAGAATCTTATATATATAAATCCATATTTTGGTTCATACTCATTCATGACTCAGTTATGTACGGAATGATTTAGATATGGTGGATTATATATGAAGGTTGTGAGTAGGTTAACATAGAATCGATCATTCCTAATAAGAGAAAATTGCATCCTACCTGCTTCAAACAAATGATGATTCAGGAAGACTTTGATCAAAGCATGATGAAAATTAAAAATAATTTCTAATATTTCATTAAATAAATCATCATCATAAGATTGAAAGAGAAATGAATATGATATTGAGATTGACATATTTTCATACCCAGAGTCATATTCAGGATGCAAGAAGATCGAAGGATCTAGTTGCATGGTAACTTTCCATTGAAGGATATATTTGGTATTTTCATCAAAATTTCACATCTTTCAAAAAGTCACGATAGGTTACTAGACGTCAATCATGTCTTGTGGGTTCGATCAAATTAAAGGGTTTGATCAAATTAAAATTTTAATTTGATCATTAAATTAGAAAGTATTCTAATTTAGTCAAATTGGGTAGGCTAGTTTTGACCTAAATCGGTTTGGTTGAGTTCTAACCAGATTAGATCAAATCACACCCAGACCCACTGTTGGCTAGATGTGGAACCCAATAGGTCACACACAAAGAGAACTGATTAAGGATCTAATTAGATTAGATCATGTTTGTAAGATGAACATGCTAGCACATATAGCAAACCCTAGCACCAAGATTCGAATTGGATTTGAATCGGCTTTCGATTTAGGCTAATTAAGGACCAATTTGAGCCAAATTGCATTTGGTCTTGAATTGGATTAACCTAGACTGAATTGGGCTTCAGTTGGGGCATCACATACCTAGAATCCCATGCATGCCAGAGAGTCTCTCTCTTGTGCGTGGGAAGTCTTTCATGTGCAAAGAGTCTTTGGCGCATGGGATTAAGTTGGCGCCTACCTTCTTTGACTTTTCCTATTTTTCATGTCGCATAAATTTTTCAAATAAGCATGGACATCAGATATGGGGCACAAAAGAGTCTTTCTGCAGGTTAAAAACTCCGTTATCTATTTAAATATTTGCATAAGAAGGGACACTTTGTCGCCCAGGACTCCTTGCCGCCCAGGACTCCTTATTGCCCACTCTTCCTTAATGCCTCTTGGACCAAGTCAAAGTCCCTTAGGACTTTGACTATTCAAAGATCATCTCCATGCCATTTTTGCTGAATGGGCATCCCACATCAAGGCCATTGGATGGCCTTCTTATTTGATCTCATGGTTGTATATGATGGCGCCAAAAATGAAAGCTTGCGACTCTTCATAAATAACTTACGTAGAATTAGTCCAAGAGTCCTTCTTTAAGGCACCTCTTGGACTAAGTCTACATATCATTATTATTTGATAAGGCATGAGATAGGCTGAAGGGACATGAGATAATATTATAGAAAGGGCATGAGAAAATGTGTTGGCATCCCTACGTACATTATAAATAAGGGTGCGCACCATGAGTCCGATGGTTGAAAAATTATCTTTCTTTCTTACAAGTATTTTTTTATTATCCATTTTTTTTCTTTCCTTCTCTTGTCCAAGACCTTATCCTTATAAGGATAAGAAGTCATTTTAAGATAAAGAGATTAGAAAGAAAAATTAAGAAGATAAGGAAAAAGAAAGATAGATAAGGAGAGGCAAGGAAGATGACATAAAGGCTAAGGAAGGTCTTGCCCATTTAATTAAAGTTCTCATTATTAAAATTTTAATTATATATAAATCAGAGGTACTGGTGTCTTGATCAAGTCTTTATGTGGATCAACATTGGAGGGTGAACACGTGGGCACCTGGTGGAACCCCTGACGGACTGCTGTCGGCAATTAGGGATAATTCAGGGTTTAGCGATAAGAGGTATGTTCTAATACTTTCTTTTATATTATAAATGCATGTTATATGATTTAATTGCTAATAAGATGGTCCTAGGGTTCAGGTTTGATTTGTATGATTTCATAATTTTGCTTTGAAATCCATGCTTTCGCCCTGTACACCAATCCTATCAGTGATATCAGAGCAAGCCTTATTAGGTTAAATCATATAATATTTTGCTTATAATATAATGGCATAAATAAAAAATATGATATAATTTTTTTATTAGCATATTATTTATATAATGAGATCATATTTTTATTTATCATAATGAGATTATGATGTATATATTATTCTGTAAAGGTTGCCCTAACATAGTGGAAAGTATTCACTATGTAATGATGGTTATCCTAGAATAATTATACATATTAATATATAAATATAAATATATATATATATATATATATTATCATAATTGATGCTTTTATGCATTTAGTTTAATTTAAATTAGAATGTGAATCGAGACCATTTAAATCCCTCTTTAAAATTTATATTAAGTTGTAGTGTAATTAACCTATAGCTGAATCAGTCGAAATGTCTAATTGATCAATCAGTATCTAAAAAAAATGATTCATGATTGGTAAAGAGAATATGATTTTTTAATTGATTCCGTTGTCTGACCTGATCAATTTATTGGTGTCTAAAGAAAGCAACGGAGGACCCCCACTTCTCTCCCACTTACCTGGCTGATTCGATTAATTTAATTCTAAATTGAAATGCTTAGTATTATATTCACTATATTAAGGCCTTCTTTCATACTAGGTTCTTATTATATCCAGAACCATATTAGTTTTGTTGTGTAACTATAAGATCTATCATAGGAAATAATATAATATTAATCTAGTGCATTGAGATGCTTATAGCATTTTGAATATACTGCTTTGTTGTGTAACTACAAAAGCAGTTATATTTTATTTTGACTGTATAGAAATGAAGGGTTCTATTTAAACTAAAATATTAAAGTTTATTGTGCTAACACAAGGCTATTAATGTTTTAGAGGTAAAAATTTTTTGAGAGTTGCATAAAATGCAATTGGAAAGAGTTTCTTACCTTTGAACTTATAACAGGTTTGTTGTGCAACCATAAGACCTTTTATAAGGAAATAGCATCTTATTCTCACTAAGAGAATCAATTAGAGGGTTATGTTTTGTAATTAAATAGTGGAAGACATAATTAAATTAAAGTCCTAAGTTAATTATGTTAGTCATCATGAGTTGTTTGCGTATGTATTGTTCTTTATTATGTAGATTAAATGACTTCTTCACTTTCATTGCGTTCAATTTTAGATTCAAATAAATTGATTGATCAAAATTATGTGGACTGGCTGAGAAACCTAAAAATAGTACTCAATCAAGAAAAACTCTCCTATATTCTTGATGCCCCTGATCCTAAGCCATTAGGAAAAGATGCCATAGATGAAGATAAGTCCACATACAAGATGTGGCAAAATGATTTTCTTACTGTCAAATGCATCATACTTGCCTCTATGAATAATGAATTACAGAGGCAGCATGATGGCATGGACACTCAATCCATATTGCTCAATCTAAAAGAGCTTTATGGAGAGCATAGTAGGACTGCTAGATATGAGATATCTAAGTAATTATTTCATGCAAGAATGATAGAAGGAACATCCGTACAAAATCATGTTTTGATGGTAATTGACCTAATCACTCGATTAAGTCAATTAGGTTTTGTTATGGATGGAGAGTTAAGTCAGGATTTGATCATGCAATCACTTCCAGAATCATTTTCTCAGTTTGTCGTAAACTATCACATAAACAAACTGAATTCTTCCTTGCCTGAGCTGATAAATATGCTCAAGACAGCAGAAAGCCATATCAAGAAGGATAAGGTTTCTCTTCTTCTTATGGATGGGATCTCCAAAAAAGGCAAAAAGGTTCAAAAAAAAGGTTCTAAATGGAAATAAGAAGAAGGGGAAAATGGTGATAAATAAAATAAATCATTGGAAAGGAATTGCAAGGCTTACCTTGCAACCATGAAGTCTGGTGCAAATAATGCCCCAAAAAGGACTACAGAAAATTAAGAGTTTGAAGAAAGATGACTTAAGCTCTATGGCGCTGAGGAAGTCTATCATAGAAGCTGTAGGGAATTATATAGAAGGTTACTATGAAAATCTTCAGAGCTTACAAATTATTATTATATGCCTAAGATCATTAGAAATATTATATCTATACCTTATTAATTAAAAATAGTTATAGTCTTAATGTAACGAGCAAAGGTTGCTCGATTCAAATATTCTAAAAATCTTTCATTAAACTCTTATATTTAGCAACTGGTTTGTTTCCTCTATGTTTGAGGAGATAATGCAGAAAATATTTCAGCGTGATGACGCATGGAGAGTCTATGACATAAAATTTAGGCAAATATATTAGTTATATTAGAGATCTTAGAGATTACACAAGTATATACAAAGAAAAGTCTCTTTGATAAAACTATTCTTAATGTAATGAATATCTTAATGTGAATCAATTCATAGTTTAATGACTCTAAGACTCTTTTCATATTGATGAAAGGACAAAACGTAAGAGAGGACTTATACATACGGATTGTAGGTGGTCCTATATACAAGTTCTCAATGCCAGAACTTGTGAAGGATACTCTAGTATTTTATAACATTCACTTATACATTTATCTATGGTTTGGATTATGATATATATTTATGATATGTGTATCTTATGAAACAGCCTAAATAAATTTAAAGAGTAATCAAAGTATGGTCGAAAAACAAATATATTTATAAAAATCCGATCGATCAGCAGAGGAGAATACTTATCTAGGGAGTTTTTAACTATCTTAAAGTTAAAAATTCTCTCTAAACATACCTTATACACCATAATTAAACTTGTATCGAAAGAAAAAAATCATACCCTATTAGATATGGTACGTCCATAATGTGCTTCACACTGAATTACCTATTTTCTTCTAGGTCTCTGGAGATCATAATTTATATCTTGAATAGAGTACCTTCTAATCTATCTAGTACTTCATACGAGATATGGAGAAGTAAGAAACTAAAATTAAGTATCTTTAATATGGGTGTTGTCCATATGTCAAAAAAAATTTGGACATAAGCTTGATGCTAAAGGAGACAGATGATTTCCTATCCTAAAATAGTATAGGATATTCTACCATCCTACTGACACAAAAGGATTTGTAAGTAGACATACCACTTTCATGGAAAAAGAATTTATTATAGAAAAGGGCAGTGGCAAAAAATATTGAACTAGTGAAGTTCAAGAAATAAAAAAATTTTCAACCAAATAATCACATAAAAGAATCAAAACATTATAACTCCTATCCATAGTCTAAAAGAGTCAACATTATACCTGAGAGGTATGATTATTGAGAACAATGAAGCCCAATCATTGAGAATGCATGAACCTCTCTATACTAGCAGTCAAAAAGTAAGGACTTGACAAATGGCTGGCTGCCATGCAATCTGAATCCTCCATACACAACCAAACACTTTGGTGGATGGTACCATGAGGATATAAATCTATTATGCAAATGGATTTTAAAAAAAGATTGGAGCAGATGGTCAAATTGAAACTATTAAGCCATATTGGGGCTAAAGTTTTAGGCAAAAATAGGATTGATTATGATGAAAATTTTCACTATTGCCATGCTTAAATTTATTCAGATTATGCTTGCCATAGCATCATACACGATTATGAATATGGGAATGGAGTAAAGACTTCTTCCAGTTTCTTGAGGAGGAGGTCTATATGTCACAGCCAGAGGAATTTGAGTCAAATGAGAACCTAAGGTATGTAAAGCCAAGAGATTTATTATTAAAGCAGCATCAAGAAGTTGGAAATCTGTTTTGATATAACAGTAAAAGAGTTTGGTTTTATCAAGATGGATGAAACCTGTGTAAGAAAACTAGTGGGAGAACCATAGTCTTCTTGGTTTTGTATGTAGTGACATACTCCTCATGAATCCCAACCCAATGTTCAATCAAAAATTAATTCATAATAAGTTTTTATGAAAGACTTGGAGAGGCATCCTATATACTAGGAATAAAGATTAGAGATAGATCAAAGAGGGCTAGATTCCCTAATCTGGTACATTGACTTTATTGAAAAGATTATATATACTAGAGTAAAAGATGGTTACAAATGAGTAGCAAGTTCTAAAAAGATTCTCCATCCACCTGGGAGAGAAATAGATGATTCTATCTTATCTGGGATCAATAATGTATACCATGTTATGTACAAGGCTTGATGTTGCTTATGCTTTAGGCATTGCAAGTAGATTTCAAGCTGATCCAGGAGAGGATTATTGGAAAGCTGTGAAAAATATTCTTAAGTACTTAAGAAGGACTAAAGATATTTTTCTAGTATATGGTAGTTCTGATCTTAAACTAGAAGCATATTCTGACTCTAATTTTCAATCAGACCCAGATAATAGCAAATTTATTTTAGGATATGTCTTTACTCTGAATGGTGGAGCAGTGAGTTGGAAGAGTACTAAGCAGCCAACTATAGCTGACTCAACCACTGAGGTAGAATACATAGCTATAAGTGAAGCCACCAAGGAAGCTGTCTGGATGAAGAAGTTCATCATACTGGAGCTGTTGCTCAAGCAAAGGAACCAAGGTCTCATCATAAATCCAAACACATTCTGAGACGCTTCCATATCATTCGTAAAATTATTGAAAGATAAGATGTAGTCATAGAGCGAGTTGACACAAAGAACAACATAGTAGACCCATTCACAAAGGCTTTACCACTGCAATTGTATGATCGCCACCTTGATTGTATGGGATTAAAATATAAGAGCGATTGACTTTAGTACAAGTGAAAGATTGAAAGGAATATACCCTCAAGTCAATCAAATATTATTTTTTTATTTAGGGTATTTTTTATCTTTCAAACTCATGTAATGATATTTTAAAATAAATAAAGACATTTATTTCATCATATGTAGTGTCTTATTATTATGATGAACCCCATAAATTAGAGCTATGATTTTAGGATAATGATGAGATCATACCAGTGAGACCTAAAATCTTAAAATCCTAATTTAAATATTTCTAGTCGATGGGACATTGAGTTGGGGATCAATATTTTTCGGTAAGACTAGCACATCCTTTGTATGCTCGATTGAGAGGGTGATTGATCTCACAATAACTTGTGTATGACACTAATACAAGAATGTGAGTGCTCATTAGAGAATGAGTTCACTGAATTGATCTAAATCGAGAATATCTAATGGAGTCTTATCTACATGTCAATAGATGGTTCTCATAGTGGAATTGTGCATGTAATCCTTTGACCTGAAACTACCATAGAACCTTATATATATATAAATCCATATTTTGGTTCATACTCATTCATGACTCAGTTATATATGGGATGATCTGGATATGGTGGATTATATATGAAGGTTGTGAGTAGGTTAACATGGAATCGATCATTCCTAATAAGAGAAAATTGCATCCTACCTGCTTCAAACAAATGATGATTCAGGAAGACTTTGATCAAAGCATGATGAAAATTAGAAATGATTTCTAATATTTTATTAAATAAATCATCATCATAAGATTGAAAGAAAAATGAATATGATATTGGGATTGACATATTTTCATACCCAGAGTCATATTCAGGATGTAGGGAGATCGAAGAATCTAGTTGCATGGTAACTTTCCACTGAAGAATATTTTTGGTATTTTCATCAAAATTTCATATCTTCTAAAAAGTCACGATACATTGCTAGATGTCAATCATATCTTGTGGATTCGATCAAATTAAAATTTTAATTTGATCATTAAATTAGAAAGTATTCTAATTAAGTCAAATTGGGTAGGCTAGTTTTGACTTAAATTGGTTTGGTTGAGTTCTAACTAGATTAGGTCAAATCACACCCAGACCCACTGCTGGTTAGATATAGAACCCAATGGGTCACACACAAAGAGAATTGATTAAGGATCTAATTAGATTAGACCATGTTTGCAAGATGAACATGCTAGCACATGTAGCAAACCCTAGCACCTAGAATCGAATTGGATTCGAATCGGCTTCCAATTTGGGTTAATTAAGGAACAATTTGAGCCAAATTGGATTTGGTATTAATTGGATTAACCTAGACTGATTAGGCTTTAGATGGGGCATCACATACTAGAATCTCATGCGCCAGAGAGTCTCTCTCTTGCGCATGAGAAGTCTTTCAGGCGCAAAGAGTCTTTGGCGCATGGGATTAAGTTGGCGCCTACCTTCTTTGACTTTTCCTATTTTTCATGTCACATAAATTTTTCAAATAAGTGTGGACATCAGATATGGGGTGCAAAAGAGTCCTTCTATAGGTTAAAAACTTCATTATCTATTTAAATATTTGCATAAGAAGGGACTCTTTGTCACCCAAGACTCCTTGCCGCCCAGGACTCCTTGTCGCCCACTCTTCCTTGACACCTCTTGGACCAAGTCCAAGTCCCTTGGGACTTTGACTATTCAAAGATCATCTCCATACCATTTTTGCTGAATGGGCATCCCACATCAAGTTCATTGGATGGCCTTCTTATCTGATCTAATGGTTGTATATGATGGCGCCAAAAATGAAAGCTTGCGACTCTTCGTAAATTACTTACGTAGAATTAGTCCAAGAGTCCTTTTGCTTTAAGGCACCTCTTGGACTAAGTCTACATATTGTTATTATTTGATAAGGCATGAGATAGGCTGAAGGGACATAGGATAATAATATGGAAAGGGCGTGAGAAAATATGTTGGCACCCCTACGTACATTATAAATAAGGGTGCGCACCATGAGTCCGATGGTTGAAAAATTATCTTTCTTTCTTATAAGTATTTTCTTATTATCTATTTTTTTTTCTTCCCTTCTCTTATCCGGACCTTATTCTTATAAGGATAAAAAATCATTTTAAGATAAAAAGATTAGGAAGAAAAATTAAAAAGACAAGGAAAGAGAAAGATAGGTAAGGAGAGACAAGAAATGTGACATAAAGGCTAAGAAAGGTCTTGCCCATTTAATTAAAGTTCTTATTATTAAAATTTTAATTATATATAAATCAGAGATGCTGGTGTCTTGATCAAATTTTTGTGTGGATCAATGTTGGAGGGTGAACACGTGGGCATCTGGTGGAATCCCTGATGGACTGCTGCCGACAATTAGGGACAATTCAGGGTTTAGCAATAAGAGGTATGTTCTAATACTTTTTTTTATATTATAAATGCATGTTATATGATTTAATTACTAATAAGATGGTCTGAGGGTTCAGGTTTGATTTGTATGATTTGATAATTTTTCTTTGAAATCCATGTTTCCATCCTGTACACCAATCCTATCATGAATTTCTATAGGAGCTGAACTCCTTCCAGACTCCTCGTCGGATTTCTTCAGAAGTCGAACTCCTTTCGAATTTTTTCTTCAGTCAAATTTCGTCAGTAGCCAAACTCCTTTCAGACTCCTCCTTCAGTCGGACTCCTTCAGGAGCCAAACTCCTTCCGAATCTCTCCTTCAGTCGAATGCCTATAGAAGCAGTACTCCTTGACTCCTCCTTCAGTCGGATTCCTCCAGGAGCCAAACTCCTTTCAGACTTCTCCTTCAGTCAGATGCCTACAGGAGCCAAACTCCTTTCTGATCTCTCCTATAGTCAGATTTCTACAGGAGTAGGACTCCTGGATTTCTCCTTCAGTCAAGTTCCTCCAAGAGCCGAACTTCTCCTTTAGTCGGACTCCTCTAGGAGTTTGAACTTCTTTGGAATTGGTGTATATCAAAGCTCTTCACCAACCAATGCCTGCTTCCTTCGAACTTCGATTATTGAATCTCAACGAACGATCACCATCAATCTGATGATGCCTCTCCCCCTCCATACCGAACCCCACATGGCTTCGAGTGGCTCAATACCGGACAGCTACGGCTGTCACCATCAGTCTGCTGCATGCGGTGCCTCCTCTCACGTGGCCTTGAGCGGTCAGCTATCGGACGACTATGGCTATCACTGTCAATCTACTACAAGCGATGCTCCTCTCACGTGGCCCCGAGCAGCCAGCTACTAGATAGCTACGGCTGTCACTATCAGCTCTGGGCTCCTTCTACAAAAGGGATCCTCCAGATATATTTTTTCTAGGCTCTCTTCTTCTTTCCAAAACTCTAGAACTCTTTTCTGAGCACTCCATTTCTGTTGGCCAGAAGAGCTGACTTGATCGTTAGAGGGTTCTGTCGGAGCGACCATCACTGACTCTAGATGAAACTTTATTTTGTAGGTCACCGATGGCGATCTCATCTTTCTTGACTCCAGCTCGATCTGGTGTCGATCAGATTCTGCACCAACAGGATTGGCGCTAGAGAAAGGGCCTATATTTTCGAGGCATCCTTGTTCTTAAAGGAGTACTCAGTCGATCCTATGGAGCTTCTTCTCTAAGGTCCATCTCCATCCTCTTTCTCAATCCTAAGAAATGCCTCCAAAGAAGGCGACTATCAGGAGATCTACCACTTTTGCCATCAGATTCGAGTCAGATCCGCCCATTCCAGCTCCAGCATCGGCACTTCAATCTCCTCCTCCACCGACGGCCATGGTAAATCCAGAATAGTTCAACCTACTGATGTAGTGGGTTCAGAGCCTCACCGAGATGGTGCAGGCCATACGACAGCCTCCGACGATGATTTCATCAGAAAATCCACCATCAGGATATCAAAAATTGGCCCTAAGGAAGAGCACTTAGGTTAGCATACCCATCGCCCTTGGGAAGAAAAAATAGAGAGTAGAGGATTCTTGTTCGGATCATGATTCTTCTTCGAAAGAATTCTTTCCCAACTATAGTCGAAAGCCTTTCAAGGTCTGCGATCGAGATGACATCCTCGATCAGAAACTACAAGAGATAGATTGGCAGATTGAGGAGCTCGACCACGTCGCCCTAGCTCACCATGATGACACCCTCATTGACCCTCCTTTCTCTTCCCGAATTATGCAAGAATCCATTCTATCGAACTTCGAGCTTCCTCTGATTTGAAAGCTACGATGGAACCTCTGATCCGGTCAATCATCTGGATGCCTTCCAAACTATGATGCCGATCCATGGCATACCAGACGCCATATTATACTGAGCTTTTTTTTCTACCTTGAAGAGAGCAGTAAGAAATTGGTACTCGGTGTTGAAGCTGGGTATGATCTTCTCCTTTGACCTGATGAGCCATCAGTTTGTGGCTCACTTCATCAGCAGTCGACGTCCGAGCCGAGGTTTGGATTTTTTGTTAAATATCAGGAAGGGCCGAATGAAGTTCTTCAGCATCGCTAGTAGAAGGTCGAATCAAGTTTGGCCACGCTACCAAACTCCCCCCGAGCGCGAGCGAGCTCGAACTCCTTTCTGAGCGCGAGCGAGTCCAAACTCCTTTCTGAGCTCGTCATCAAAGAAGCCCTAATGGAAGGGCACGAAGAAGTCCCTCTCAGAAGGTTTCACAACTATACCCCCCTCAATGCTCCACAGATACTGGTTTGAAGCAAGAAAAGATCAGCCAAGGGCGCTACCACAGCTAGAACCACCAATAAGGAAGGAACAAGAAGCAGATCGGCCGCCTCCCAGCATCATCAATGCTATCTCTAGGGAGGCTTAGTACTTCGACGAGCCACCATCTCTCAACCTCAAAGCTAGGAGAAGCTTGCTTCGAATTGGAAAGGCCCATATAAAATAGAGGCGATCGTCCGACTTATAACTTATCATCTGAAGGAGCTCGGTAGAACAACGCTCCTATAATCTTGAAATTTTTGAGGATGTACTAACGGTAATTTTTTTTTAATAAAACTCCTCTATTTCAATATTATGATTTCTTGGTGCAAAAACTATGTAATAATAGAAAAGAAGCAATCAATAGTGGCCATGTTAGAAACAGGAGGAGGACCTTATCCTAACATGGGCACATTGAAGACCTCTGATTATTTAAGATAGGAGAAGGAGAGAGGCCCATTCAATGGTCCATCTGTGCCCCTAGTACCATGTTAGGAATAGGAGGACCTCATCCTAATATGAACATGTCAAAGACCTTCGGTTATTTAAGATAGGAGGAGGAAAGAGGTCCATTCAACGGCCCACCTGTACTCCTATTGCCATGTTAGGAATAGGAGGAGGACCTCATCCTAATATGAGCACGTCGAAGACCTCCGATTATTTAAGATAGGAGGATGAGAGAGGCCCATTCAACGGCCCATCTATGCCTCTAGTGCCATATTAGGAATAGAAGGAGAACCTCATCCTAACATGAGCACGTCGAAGACCTTCGATTATTTAAGACAGGAGGAGGGGAGAGGCTCATTCAACGGCCCATCTATGCTCCTATTGCCATGTTAGAAATAGGAGGAGGACCTCATCCTAACATGAGCACATCGAAGACCTTCGATTATTTAAGATAGGAGGAGGAAAGAGGCCCATTCAATGGCCCATCTATGCCCCTATTGCCATGTTAGGAATAAGAGGAGGACCTCGACCTAATATGAGCAGGCCAAAGATCTCTGATTATTTAAGATAGGAGGAGGGGATAGGCCCATTCAATAGCCCATTTGTGCTCCTAATATCACACATTAGAAATAGAAGGAGGACTTCATCCTAACATGAGCACGTCGAAGACCTCCGATTATTTAAAATAGGAGGAAGGGAAAGGCCCATTCAATGGCCCATCTGTGCCCATATTGCCATGTTAGGAATAGTAGGAGGACCTCGTCCTAACATGAGCATGTCAAAGACCTTTGATTATTTAAAATAGGAGGAGGAGAGAGGCCTATTCAATGGCCCATCTGTGCCCCTAGTGCCATGTTAGGAACAGGAAAAGAACCTCATCCTAATATGAGCACGTTGAAGACCTCCGATTATTTAAGATAGGAGGAGAGGAGAGGTTCATTCAATGGCCCATCTATGCCCCTATTGTCATGTTAGGAACAGGAGCAGGACCTCATCCTAACATGAGCATATCGAAGACATCCGATTATTTAAGATAGGAGGATGGGAGTGGCCCATTTAACGGCCCATCTGTGCTCCTATTGCCATGTTAGGAATAGGAGAAAGACCTCATCCTAACATAAGCACGTCGAAGACCTCCGATTATTTAAGACAGAAGGAGAGGAGAGACCCATTCAATGGCCCATCTGTGCTCCTATTGCCATGTTAGGAATAGAAGGAGAACCTCATCCTAACATGAGTAGGTAGAAGACCTCCGATTATTTAAGACAGGAGGAGGAAAGAGGCCCATTCAACGGCCCATCTGTGCCCCTAGTGCCATGTTAGGAATAGGAGGAGGACCTCATCCTAATATGAGCACGTCGAAGACCTCCAGTTATTTAAGACAGAACGAGGAGAGAGGCCTATTCAATGGTCCATCTGTGCCCCTATTGCCATGTTAGGAACAGAAGGAGGACCTCATCCTAACATAAGCAGGCCGAAGACCTCTGGTTATTTAAAACAGGAGGAGGAAAGAGGTCCATTCAATGGTCTATCTATGCTCCTAGTGCCATATTAGGAATAGAAGGAGGACCTCATCCTAACATGAGCACGAAGACCTCCAATTATTTAAGACAGAAAAAGGGAAAAGGCTCATTCAACAGTCCATCAATGCTCCTAGTGCCATGTTAGGAACAAGAGGAGAACCTCGTCCTAACATGAGCACGTCGAAGGCCTCGTTCATTTTAGATGAGGTAAGAAAAGAGGCTCCGACAATGGCCCTTATGTGCCCCCATAGCCTATTAGAAACAGGAGGAGAATCTCGTCCTAACATAAGAAAAGTCGAAGGTCTCGTTCATTTTAGACGAGATGTGGAGAGAGACCCTGACAACTGCCCTTATGTGCCCCCACAGTCCATTAGGAATAGGAGGAGAATCTCGTCCTAACGCGAGTAAAAATCGAAAGGCCTCATTCATTTTAGATGAGATGGAGGGAGAGACCCTGACAATGGCCCTTATATACCCTCACAATCCATTAGAAATAAGAGAAGAACCTCATCCTAATATGAGTAAAGTCGAAGACCTCGTTCATTTTAGACGAGATGGGGGGAGAGGCCCTGACAACGGTCCTTATATGCTCCCACAGTCCGTTAGGAACAGGAGGAGAACCTCATCCTAACATGAGCAAAGTCGAAGGTCTCGTTCATTTTAGATGAGATGGGGGGAGAGGCCCTGACAATAGCCCTTATGTGCCCCCACAGTCCATTAGGAACAGAAGAAGAACCTCATCCTAACGTGAACAAAGTCGAAGGTCTCATTCATTTTAGATGAGATGGGGGGAGAGGCCCTGACAACGGCTCTTATATGCCCCCACAGCTCATTAGGAATAGGAGGAGAACCTCGTCCTAACGTGAGCAATGTCGAAGGCCTCGTTCATTTTAGATGAAATGAGAGGAGAGGCTCCGACAACGACCCCATTGTGCCTGACAACGATAGGAGACAAGATCTCCTTGGATCTTGGTTGGAGGTAAGATCTCCCCCGAGCCTCAACTTCAACGTTAATCTCAGCTGGAGATAAGATCTTTGTAAACCTCGACTGAAGACAAGATCTCTCCCGAGCCTCAACTTCAACGTCAATCTCGATTGGAGATAAGATCTCCCTGGATCTTGACTGGAGACAAAATCTTTCCCGAGCTTCAACTTCAACGTCAACCTTAGCTGGAGACAAGATCTTCCATGAGCTTCAACTGCAACGTCAATAGAAGACAAGATCTCCTTAGACCTCGACTGGAGGCAAGATCTCCTCCAAGTCTCAACTTCAACGTCAATCTTAGCTGGAGACAAGATTTTCCTAGACCTCAGCTGGAGATAAGATCTTCTCCAAGCTTCAACTTTAATGTCAATATTGGCTGGAGACAAGATCTCCCATGAGCTTCAACCGCAATGTCAATAGGAGACAAGATCTCCCCCAAGCCTTAACTTTAACATCAACCTCGGTTGGAGACAAGATCTCCCACGAGCTTCAATCGCAACATCAATAGGAGACAAGATCTCCCTAGACCTCGGCTGGAGATAAGATCTCCCACGAGCTTCAACCGCAACATCAAAAGGAGACAAGATCTCCTTGGACCTTGGCTGGAGGCAAGATCTCCCCCGAGCCTTATCTTCAACATCAACCTCGGCTGGAGATAAGACCTCCCTCGAGCTGCAATCCCAATAGGTGCAGAGTCCAAAAAAAAACTTCGGCAGTCATCTTTTTTATACTTCCTTCCTTTGAGTTTCGAACTCGAAAGTGGGGAGACTATTGTTGGGGATAAACCCCACTCCCATCGAAGTCCAGTCTGATGCTTGGCCTAACACAACTGGCAATCATGGAAGAGCTTCGATCGAGAATTCTCTCTCTAGCGACCGAACCCCAGTCGACCTCCTCCAGCGGCCGAATCCTAGCCGAACTCCTTTAATAGTCAAACTCCTCCAACGGTTGAATCCCAGTCAAGCTCCTTCCAAATTTCTCCTTCAATCAAGTTTCTATAGGAGCCAAACTTCTTTCGGATCTCTCCTTCAGTTAGATTCCTCTAGGAGCCGAACTCCTTTCGGACTTCTCCTTCAGTTGGATGCCTATAGGAGCCAAACTTCTTTCGGATTTCTCCTACAGTCAGATTTCTACAGGAGTCGAACTCCTTCCAGATCTCTCCAATAGTTAAATTTCTACATGAGCCGAACTCCTTTCGGATCTTTTCTTCAGTCGAATTTCTATAGGAGTCGAACTCCTTCTGAACTTCTCCTACAGTTGGATTTCTTCAAGAGCCGAACTCCTTCCGGATTTCTCCTTCAATCAAGTTCTGTCAGGAGCCAAACTTTTTCCGAACTTCTTCTTCAGTCGGACTCCTCCAAGAGTCGAACTCCTTCTGGACTTCTCCTTCAGTCGGATGCCTACAAGAGCCAAACTCCTTATGGATCTCTCCTACAGTTGGATTTCTACAGGAGCCAAACTCCTTCCGGATCTCTCCTACAGTCGGATTTCTATAGGAACTGAATTCCTTCCGGATCTTTCCTACAGTCGAATTTCTACATGAGCCAAACTCTTTCCGAACTCCTCCTTTAGTCGGACTCCTTCAAGAGCCAAACTTCTTCCGAATCTCTCCTTCAGTCGGATTCCTTCAGGAGCCAAATTTCTTTCAGATTTTTTCTTCAGTTCGATGCCTACAGGAGCCGAACTCCTTTCGAATCTCTCATACAGTCGGATTTCTATAGGAGCTAAACTCCTTTCGGATCTCTCCTACAGTCAGATTTCTACAGGAGTCGAACTCCTTCCAGACTCCTCCTTCAGTCGGATTCCTTCAAGAGCCGAACTCTTTTCAGATCTCTCCTTCAGTCAGATACCTATAGGAGCCAAACTCCTTTCTGACTCCTCCTTTAGTCAGATTCCTTCAGGAGCCAAACTTTTTCCGAATTTCTCCTTCAGTCGGATGCCTATAGGAGCCAAACTCCTTCTGGATCTCTCCTATAGTCGAATTTTTATAGAAGCAAGACTCCTTTCGGATTTCTCCTTCAGTCAAATTCCTCCAAGAGCCAAGATTCTCCCAGACTTTTTCTTTAGTCAGACTCCTCTAGGAGTTCGAAGTCCTCTAGAATTGGTGTATGTCAAAGCTCTTCGCTGACCAACGTCTGCTTCCTTCGAACTTCGATTATTGAATCTCAATGAGTGGTCATTATCAGTCTGATGACGCCTCTCCCTCTCCGTACCGAACCCCATGTGGCTTCGAGCGGCTCAGTACTGGACAGTTACGACTGTCACCATCAGTCTACTATAGACGGTGCCCCCTCTCACACAACCCTGAGTGGTCAGCTATTGGACGGCTACAGCTATCACTGTCAATCTGCTGCAGGCGGCGCCACTCTCATGCAGCCCCGAGTGGTCAGCTACTAGATAGCTATGGCTGTCACTATCAGCTCCGAGCTCCTTCTACAAAAGGGATCCTCCAGATACGTTTTCTTTAAGCTTTCTTCTCCTTTCCAAAATTCTGCGAAACTTTTTCTGCGCACTCTATTTTTGTTAGTCAGAAGAACCGACTTGATCGTCGAAGGGTCCTGCCGGAGCCACCGCCACCGACTTTGGATGGAACTTTATTTTGCAAATTACCGATGGCGACCTTGTCTTTCTCGACTCTAGCTCGATCCGACGTCGATCAGATTCTGCACCAACAGTGAATAAATCAAATCTACTAATGGATAAACATGGGTAACTCAAATTTACTAAAAAATATACTAAGTATTGAAGAAAATTAACTGATGCCAAGAGAGGAGCGCCAAAATTTAAAACAAAAGTATAGGTCCTCTCGATCACGACCTCCCATCACCTGAGATTCCTTCTTCCCTTCCTTATTTTCCTGTTTTTCTTCTCATTGTTCTCCATCCTTAATCTCAGTGTGCTAGCAATTTTGTGGTCCAAAGCTTCACCAAAAGCTAGATAAATTCCTAAAAGAACATTCTATTCAGTCCTGTTATAAGAAAATTTCTTTGTGCACCGTTCGTACTGCCCGCAATGATTGGCTCACGTGCATGGTCGGAAAAAAAAAATTTTGCATGCCGTGCTTCGACCTCGCATGTGAGCCAATCACCATAGCGACATGTGCGATTGTGTACCATCCACGGTGCATAAAGAATTTCTCTTATTATAATAGTAGATAACTATTAGAAATATAATGTATTTATTTGAAGTATTGATATAATTAGAGCATTGTTAATATCATTAATCTATATATTTAGATCTATATAAAAATTATTTTTATAATAATAATTAAATTTTTAGTTTTATAAACTAAATTTATTTAATCTATAAAAAAATTAATTATTTTAAAAATTAAATTTAATAATATTATTATATAGAGTTTATTTTAATGGTATAATGATCATGATTATTATTTATCTTTTATTAGTTATCTTTTTGCATGATAAAATGGCATCTTAACAGTATTCCATCCGAATCGTTAGATAGCTGTTAAGTATTTTTTTAAAAATCATTAAAGGTCATTTCTTTACACCACGGGGGTTGGCCTAATGATCCTGATACAAGCTCTTTTTCTTATGTAAGCTCCATGAAATGGCTTCTCATCTGTTAAATTTTTTTAATTATTATTTTATTTTATTTTATTTTAATTTTACTTACGCCTTCCCTCCATATCTATCCTGAAGTCCGAACCATGATTTCGGCTCTTCCCTCGTTTCCCCTCTACACTTTTTTTTAACCCTTGCTCTCCACCTTCGCACCCCCTCCTAGCCCCTAAAAATCCCAGATCCCAAATCCCCAAAAAGAGAAGAGGATCCACGCGGTCCATGGGGAACAGTTATTGCGCGATGGATGGAAATGTTGGTTGTTTGCGGTCGTGATCGGACCGGCTGTGGTTGCTTCCGAATTTTATATCAGATACAAACTCATGCGGATCACCATCGATGGCAACCAGCTCGAATGCCCATGGTGATGATCGCGATGGTCCAGAATGCTGTCGAGGTGATCGAGACATCCCGAAGCGGCGATTTGCGGTCCAGATTTGTCCTCGATTCAAGGCCGTTCCAATGGCCAAAATTTAATCCGACCCGATCTGAGCTTATTGCATCCGATTTTGATGATTTTTGGATTCGTTGAATTCTTGTTGAATGATGGATTTTTATCAAGATTTATCAGAGTCATATCAGAGTATTTTGATTCAAATTCTTATCCGAATTTCTTTGTATTTTTATGATTACAAAGGCTATTTAGTCCATATTGCCTTTAGAAAAAATATCCAGCCCTCCTATCTCTATAAAAGGACCCAGGCCATCAGAATCAAACATCCCCGATCAAAAAGGTTGAAGCTTTGGTTAACAGGGCGAAGCTAGGCTATGGGGTTAAAGGCTGCTTCGAAGCAACGGGTGCCGAAGAAGAAGAGCCGAGCTTCCTACACCAATCTTTCTGCCAATGCCGATCCAGAGACAGGATCAGGTATTGTATTATCGTTTCTTTTATAAATTTTATGTATTAAATTCTAAAATTTTAATTAATAAAAATTTTTTATTTTGCATTTTAATTTCTTAACTTTTTAATTGCAATTTAATTTCTGCCATTAGTTATTACTTTTTTATTTATTGGCAAGTAGATGCTAAGATCTAAACTAATAGATCTTAGTACCAAATTTAAATTCTCTGCACTTTTTTATTTTTGCCTTTTTATTTTCACGAACTTTACTTTTGATCCCAAAACTCTTTTTTCTCAATTCTTTTATCTTTGTATAAATCAAAGAATTTCAAAAAACTAAAAATACTACACTTCCTGTGGATTTGATCCAACTCACTACTATCACGCAATTTTAATGATTTTAAGAAGTCGGATTAACTGATAACATGATGTCTTAACGACAGGCATCGGTGTCCCTATCAGGAGGTCAGAAGGGTCGGCGGATTGAGGGGATCCATGGGGGCTGGGAGCTCACCGGTGGGGACGATCGCAGGAGGGGCGACGGGAGCTAGGG
>QRFJ01000960.1:150867-179867 GCA_006176705.1 Cocos nucifera | reverse complement strand
CTTTGAAGGCATTTCTTAAGATCGAGGATGGAGATAAACCTTAAAGGAGAAGGTCGGCAGGTCGACTGAGCACTCCTTTAAGAACAAGGGTACCTCAAGAATAGAGGCCCTTCCTCTAGCGCCAATTCTATTGGTGCAGAATTTGGTCGACGTCGGATCATACTGGAGTCGAGGATGAGATCGCTGTCAGTGATCTGCAAAACAAAGTTCCGCTCGGAGTTGGTGGTGGTGGCTCCAGCAGGATCCTCCGACGATCAAGTCAGCTCTTCTAGCCAACAGAAATGGAGTGCTCAGGTAAGAATTCAACAGAGTTTCAGAAAAAAGAGAGCTTAGAACTTAGAAAAAACGTATCTGAAGGATTCCTTTTTTATAGATGGAGCTTGATTGATGGTGACGGTCATACCATCTGGTAGCGGGCCGCTCGAGATCGCATGAAGTTCGGTACAGAGAGAAAGGTGTCATCAGGCTGATAGTGACAACCACACCGTCTAGTAGCGGGCCGCTCAAAGCCTGGAGTCTGTCACGGAGAGGGACACCGCCTGTAGCAGACTGATGGCGACCGTTCGTCAAAATTTAATAGCCGTAGTTCGAAGGAAGTAGGCGTTGATTGATGAAGAACTTCGATATATACCAATTTCAGAGGAGTTCGGACTCTCAAAGTGAATACGGCTAGAGGGGATCATCCGAAAGGAACGCTAGCTGAAGAAGAGATCCGGAAGGAGTTCGGCTCCTAAAGAAGTTAAATCGAAGGAGTTCGAAAGGAGTTCAGCTTCTATAGAAATCCGACTGAAGGAGAGATTCGGAAGGAGTTCGACCGAAGGAGAAGTTCAAAAGGAGTTTGGCTTCTATAGAAATCCGACTGAAGGAGAGATCCGAAAGAAATTCGGCTCCTGGAGGAGTTCGACCGAAGAAGAAGTCCGGAAGGAGTTCGACTCCCGTTGGAGTCCGACTGAAGGAGTTCGGCTTCTGTAGAAGTCCGATTGAAGAAGAGGTCTGAAAGAAGTTCGACTTCAGTAGAAGTCTGACTAAAGGAAGAGTCCAGAAGGAGTTCGATTTCCGTAGGAGTTCGACTGATGAAAAGATCCGGAAGGAGTTCGGTCGGCTGAAGGAGTTTGGCTAAGGCTTGGCTGCTGGGGGAGAATTTTTGATTGAAGCTCCTCTGTAATTATCGGTTGCATTGAGATAAGCATCAGATTGAACTTCGATGAGAGCGAAATTTATCCCCAATATTATTTCTATTTGTAAAATACATTAATGTTTATCCCTAACATTAAGCAACAATCCTTGCATCTAATTGTTGAACTTCTTGGAGTGCAGAACGGCCAGAAAATGACAGCCAATATATTGCTCCTCAACATATGCAAATTTTCCTACAGGCAAAAAAAGATGCAGATCTTTCTGTGCCAACCCATCTGAAACCCTCACGAGAGCTCATTAAATAACTGTCTACTTGCCAAATAATGAGACCCATCTGAAGCCCGAGATTCCTACATAATTACTTCTATTTGTAAAATACATTAATCAGCAGGTCAGGGCTTGACCTTGAAAAGTCCCTTGAGTTGCGGCAAAGAAGATTACACGGAAGGCCAGACCTTGCGGCATCAAGCAACAAAACACGGAGCATCATTTTTTTTTTGGCCAAATAACGGAGAAGTGCAAGAATGCTTCAATTTTTTGTTTTATGAAAGCAATCACCATGGTCAGAACCCAACTAGCAATGAAAAAGGAAGACCTAGTAGAAGTGATGATTGAAGAACAAAACAAAACAGCAGGAATGCCTGGTATCGTCAACCAATAATATGTGTAGCTTTTAAAGTGATCCAAAAGATCAAGGAGGCAGGACACTAATTCTAAGGTTGTCTCCTACATCTTGAAGTTCTAAAATCCGAGGAAAAATTGAAAATAGGATGATATAAGAGGTAAGCAGCAAATGATGAAGTTAAACAAATAAAGGTACATATTTTATGAAATGTAATTAAATATATCAAATATGCAAGGCCAAGAAGAAATATACAGAGTGATGAGTTCTAAGAATGAAAATCCTTCTCTACACCTCATAATAACAGTACTTTGATAATTAGCTATGAGTGCCTTTATGGATGTAATTAACACAAAAAAATAGATGATTTTGAGAAGATGATATAACACCATTTTGATTACATTAATTCCTTTATAGGAGACCAACAATCAAGGAACTTGATTAGAAAGCTACATGAGCTGCTCGAACAAACTAGAATGTGGTCAAAATTCTTGGCACCAACAGAGATTGCTTTTTTTCAAAATTCTTGGGGGTGAGGGATCAAAAAGGTTTACCTGGTTAATGTGGAACCAAGTAATACAAGACCCAACCATTACCTGGAACTAATGCCTGCATCTTGTGATTCCACGAGTTTCTGCCAACTGCTCAATGCTGGTCGCTCCTACAGCACTTCACCCCCCCGCCCCTGTAAAGATCTGCATCACCACTCTTTAGTCGTGAGTTCTGCGTATTGTTTGTCCTCCATTTTTATAAAGAACCAGGTTAAATTCAGCCAATACCTCAATGCTTATACCAATCCAATTCTTAACGAGATACACTTCATACAATAAGATCTTAAATTAATTTTCAAACCTATCCCCTGAAGAAGTCTCTAACCCACCATCTATCATCACTAGAATCCTGAAACGTGCAAGATCTTACACCAAAATTGAAATAGTACTAGCTTAAATTAACGGTCATTGTCCAAAGGGTTGGGAATGTCATCTTTGCAGGCACTGACCATGCACTTACCTCTCCAGAAATAAGATCCTAAGCATGTTCCATGCAAAGAAATAACAGATAAAGTATGACCCATCTTTCTAGTTTCATAATAGAGGGGATATCTGCTTTTTTTCAATAGGACTTTATGTTTAGATTCAGTCGCAAGGAAATAAAAGGTACAAACTCTTCCATGCAATGACCATTTGAACCATTGAGCACTAAAAAGAGTGGCATCAAACATTAGCAATTTTCTGGAAAACACAGAAAATTGATAAAGTCATGGTACGGTATAAAATTTTTACTTGTCGCAATTATTTCACCAAGAAAATGACTATTTTGCCCACAGCTTCATTTGCTTCATCTGAAACACATGACTTCAGCAGTAATCACTTGGGGGAAGAAAAAGATTATCAATTCATACAGCAGCTGATTGTTATAGCCCATGCTTATATTGTTAGATATGTGTGCCCTAGAAGTTAGAATTGGTTGACACTTGTAATACACTTCTAGGAGCAAAATTATAATTTTGACTATAAATAATAAAATGAATTATTTTCTATCACATATGTGTATTTAGTGTCTGTGATACATCCCTTGAGTTAATGGTAATGATAATTCTTATTTTCAAGAATTCAAAATTTAAGACAAGAATTTTCATTATTAACTCATAAAATACTCCTGACCGTAGGATCATCATAAGGATAGTGATTGATCCGAAAGGTTAGTATACAATCACTTCTTTATAGTAGATGAGTCTTGAGTCTACGGTGTAGAGACACCAGAGCAAGAGTACAGGTACTCGTTAGAGAACGAGGGCACTGAGCGTGACCACCTCGAGTAGTCATTAAGGAAGTCTACCTTCTCGTCAATGACTGACTCGATGCTGCAGTGGTGTGTCTGGTTCTTTGACCTGAGGTGCATCGGCAGTTCACCTTGAGGGTGTTATAGTTTGACTACACCATTACTCGGTCTCCTAGCCATATGGAACCCTGAGGTGTATGTTGGCTATAGCATGTTCATTGTAGGAACTGGATTGCATCAAGATGGAATCTATCTACCTCGGTGGTAGAGGAGCAGCCCTATGATGATCATGAGAATCAAGTCCATAAGTCCATGGCCATGGTAGAGAGTGAAATAATAGAAAGAGTTTCTATTTAAGATTTTCACATTCGGACTTGAATCGAATGATTACATCATATGACAGAAACTAGGGTTTGACGAGTTCACCTTAACCCTAATCTGATCGGGGCTCAAGATAGAAGAACTTAATCACACAAGTAGCTGCACCAAGAGGTTCGCATTCAGCTCTGATGGGTTGCCACCATATACTGCTAGGTGTCACTGGTGGATTTTGGGAGCAATTAGAATGATTTAGATGATCGATCATTCTAGCTGTTCGAATCAGAAGAGTTCTGATCCATCGAAAGGAGTTTCGATGATGTCGATGATAGAGATCATGACATATCCCATTACCATACAGAACTGAACCTAACTGGGATACACAAACAAGGGTTTGAATCTGGATATCATCAATTGAACTAATCTAGTTCAATTGATCTGAATGAGATTCAATTAGGTTCAAGAAAATCGTGCTAGCACTCGATTGAACCTAACGTTCTTCTTTTTCTATCATTAAAAGTTGTCTCTGATCTGAGCCAAATGAGTTTGTGCTCACTCAGGTACCTTTACCTGATCTAACGAGAGCTTGTCCAGGTCAGAAAAGAGTTGTCTTAATTTATGAGATAAATTTAAGACAACACCTGCCATTTTTCGTCACCTACTAATTCTTATTCTTTGACTTGGTCAAACGTTGACCTTTGATCCTTGGACATCTGCCCATATGTCATGCACTTATTGAAGAGCAGATAGGGGCTTGTTCCCTCACTGAAAATTGGAAAGGAGGGGGCGCATGCCTAAGGATGGCGTGTACCCATGGATAGGGATGCCTGGAGTCCCATACGGATGGACTCCAGGTTGCTTCTTGGATTCAAACTAGGTAACCCTCACCTATAGACTTTGACCAGTATTAGGCACCACCTTATGATGAATCTGTGGGTCTCTCATCTGATTGAATCAGGTGATGTCATCCCACCAATCAGATTTAGATCTGATTAAACGAAGCAACTTGTGATTGACCGGGGTGAATGAGGCACCGCATGGCGCTGCAGGGTCTATATAAAGACCTATCTGCGCCCACTTTTCAGAGACTCCTCTCCTAGCCACGCCCAAGGCTGTCCCTCTCCCTTCTCCATGCCATCTTCAGGCCATCTCTCTCCTCTCCATGCCCAAGGATAGTTTTGGGCTTCAGATTAGTGTGATTCAGGCAAGAAAAGGACTGACGAGAAAGGAAGAAAGGCTGCACTGCTGCAAAGGACGACTGCTGATCTTCAAAAGAAGTTTTGAAGATCCTCCAAATCAGATTCAGATCTGATTTTTGGAAGATGTGATAGAGAAGAAGAGGATCTTCAGATCCAAGCCTTGAGTGGATATCGGTAGAGGCCAGGCGCTTGCGTGGCTAGATCCAGAACCTTCCGCTGCAATCAGCAAGATCATCAACAGGGTAATAGGATTACCCATATCAAGGATAAAATTAAATTTAGATTTAATTTAATTTAATTTTTTTATTTATTAAAATAATAAAATTAGATCTGAAAAATATCAAGATCTGATTAGGATCTAAGAAAAAATTTTTGAAATATATCTCTTGATCTGATCAGATCTGAACGAACCTGGATCCGAAAAATCAGGATTTTTCCCTTCAACTGGTATCAGAGCCAGGTTCTTATAAAATTTATTTAGATCTAATTTTAATTTGATTAAATTAATGATTTTCAGATGTCACATGAGATGTGATCAGATCTAAAATTAAAAAATAAAAAATTAAAATTAAATTAATTGGATCTAAGATTATGAAGATATGCATGACTAGTTCTAGAAATAGAATAGTTCTATAGAATAGTCTTAGTATAATCATAATTTTAATTTAATTAAATATAATTTTTTAGATCTATTTATTTACTATTTTTTGATATTATAAATGTTATAATAACATCTAAAAATAGAAAATAAATTAAATTTAATTTTAAATATCATATGAGATATGATTAGATGCATGTCTAGACTAGTTGTAGAATAGTTCTACATAATAGGTCTAGATTAGAATTTTATTTGATTAAGATCAATTTAAATCTAATTTTTTAGATTATTATGAGATAATTTAGATCTAAAAATATGCATGATTGATACATGAGATGTATGCAAAATATGCCATGATTAGATCTAATTTTTATATGAGATATATGATATAGATCTAATTAACTTTTTGTAGATTAGTTGTATTTTCCTGATTAAGGCGTTCCTCTTGGCCGTCCGGTCATAAGAACGAAGAAGGGTTTAAAGGCCCTCTCCTTCCCATTCGATGGGGTGTTCTTATGATGTGTAGGGGTGCTGCGCGTTCGTCCTTAATCAGAAACCCAAAACTTACTTTCTGCAAAACCCTAGATCCTGAAACCCTAGGATTTATTGTGCATATTTTGTTTATGAACCCTAAACTTAATTAAGAATTAAGATTATGGAAATATTAATTAGGTCTAAAATTGAGAATTTTCAGATCTAAGACATATTCATAATACTGGGTTCGGGCTTGGGTAGCTCAATTAGGTCTAAGCGGTTGATCAAACCGAATCAAGAGTTGGTTAGATGGGATCAACAATGCTTAAATTGACCAGCCTAATAGGATTAAGTCTGGGTCAAGATCGAGTCACGTGAGTGATCGATCAAGCAAGACCTAATTAGGCTCAGAGGTTAGAGTCTGGATTGTAGGCTAACCCAATTGGTTCTGGCTCAATAATTTGGTGTCTAAGGTAAGTTTGGCACATACGACCGACTGGATTTTTAATTGGAAGCTACTCGACCTGAATGCATTCTTGTACGAGTTAATGGCATATTCCCTTCCACCGGATCTCACTTACCTGGCCATATCTGTTGACACAGTTCTGATCTGAGGTGGTCAATAATCCGAGCTAACCCATGCCACTAGGTTAGTCATAATTGTTATGACTATGCCAAGTCTAGTTTAATGAGACCTGAATCAATTCTCCCTAAGAAAAGATTAAGTCTGAGGTCTTCCACCATTGTAGATGTGCGGGCCCTTTCCGGGGTTGATTGTTCTCGGTTGGATACAGTGGCTCAGTTGCACTCGAAAAGATGCAACCATGTCTATTAGGCATTGGATGCTATGGGCTGGAGGATGAGTTGGGCTCAATATTTTGGATACGGTGAGAGACTCAATTAGGAAATCCAGTCTATGCAAATGGTGGGTCTGACTTAACTAAGGAGTGGATCAATATTCTGGATACGGTGAGATTCATGAATTAGAGACCAAGTTTGGGTGCACCATGATTAGAGAATCATTGAACAAGAGTTGTTCACTCATTGGCTAACCCATCACCAATAACTGTTAGGTGAGGTGATGAGTCAGTTGGTGAGACCGCACCACCCACTAGAAATCATTAATCATGGAGATTTTTGCATCTCTACAGAGGGAGTGTAGGGATCCGAGAAAATAGTGGAAGCTAATTTATTTAAAAATAAAATTTCTAAATAAATTGGTCAAGTCATAATTACAGTATCTAACTAGAATCTTTGACTCTCTACAGAAAAATGTCTGCGTCCAACCCATTAGCACGTATCCTGGACACACATAGACTGATCGGACCCAATTATAAAGATTGGCTCAGGAAACTACAAAATTATTTTGGGTTTCGAGAAGTTAACCCATGTATTGGACCAGGACCCTCCCACCTTACCAGCTCGTCCATCCACTGAACAGAGAGCGTCTCTGGAAAAATGGATAGACGAAGATAATAAGGCCAGATATTACATGTTGGGCTCGATGTCTGATGAGCTCCAGCGCCAACATGAAGATATCGGGACTGCTCGCCAAATGTTGGCTCACCTACAGGAGATGTTTGGTGAACAGAGTCGCGCAGCCAAGTATCAAGTCACGAAATGACTTTTTAAGGCTAAGATGCGTGATGGGCAGTCAGTCCAAGATCACTGTCTGATGATGATCAAGGACATGAAAGAGCTTGAGAAGCTCGGTGTGAGGTTAGACTTGGATCTGCAGAATGATATAATTCTGCGATCCTTGACTGATGTATATGGGTAGTTCATCATAAACTACCATATACATAAACTTCAAAATTCCTTGGCCGAACTTATGAATATGCTGGTTACCGCTGAGCTTTCTATGAAAGGTTCTAAAGGCTCAGTACTTGCTATAGAACGGACTTCTAAAAAAAAGTCTTTTGAAAAAAGAAGAAGTCTGCGAGAAAGCAGAAGATGGAAGGAGGAAAGAAGAAAAAGACAGTTGAAGAAGAACGCCGCTGACAAAGGAAAGTATTTTCATTGCAATAATAACGGCCATTGAAAGCGAAACTGTCCTACTTACTTGGCCACCCTAAAGAAAAAGAAGGCAGATCCTTCTGAAGGTATGCTCGTTATTGAGTCTAACCTTACGATTTCTTCTGCATCCAGTTGGATGCTTGACTCTGGTTCTAGTGCTCACTTGTGCACTTTTATGCAGGATCTTGAGGATAGCAAGAGGCTGAGGGATGGTGAGATGATCCTGCATGTCGAAAATAGAGCAAGAGTTGCTGCAGTGGTCATGGGAAAATATACCCTCTTCGATTACCATCTGGTTTAGACTTAGTTTTAAAAGACTGTTATTATGTGCCTGCAGCAAGCAGGAAATTTGATTTCTATTTCATGCCTTAGCATTAGAAGGTTATGTGATTAGTTTTCTTAAGGACCATTGTAACATTCTTTATGAAAGAAATAAAATTGCAAATGGTTTTCTTATTAACGATCTTTATCAGTTATATGTTGATGTATCTATTTTTAATTTCGAGCAAAATGTGAATGCCATAAAATCAAAACGACCTAGGGATAGTCCAAACGATAGGTATCTATGGCACCTAAGATTAGGTCATATAGCAGAAGATAGGATTAACAAATTGGAGAAAATCGGGCTATTGAGTCCGTTGACTTTCGAGTCATATCCAATTTGTGAATCTTGTCTTCATGGCAAAATGACTAAACTCCCTTTTGTAGGACATGGGGAAAGGGCCATGGATCTTCTTGCCCTAGTACATACTGATGTGTGCGGCCCATTTGATGTGCCGACTAGAGATAATTTTGTCTACTTCATAATCTTTACCGATGATTTATCTAGGTATGGGTATGTGTATCTTATGAGACACAAGTCTGAAGCTTTTAAAAAGTTCAAAAAATTCAGACATGAAGTAGAAAAGCAAATTGAAAAACTCATTAAGGTTCTTCGATCAGATCGAGAAGGTGAATACCTTAGTCGAAAATTTCTGGACTATCTCAAGAAAAATGGCATAGTCTCTCAATGGACTCCATCAGGGAACACTTCAACTCAACGGGATTTCAGAACGGAGGAACAGAATCCTATTAGATATGGTCCGATCCATGATGAGCTTCACAGACCTTCCTAATTTTCTTTGGGGATATTGTTTGTTAACTGCTATATACTTACTGAATAGGATTCCTTCTAAAATCGTTCCTACCACACCGTATGAGATATGGCATGGTAAGAAACCAAGTCTGAGTCATCTCAGAATTTGGGGTTGTCCGGCTCATGTCAAAAGACAACAAGCGGACAAGTTAGACTTTAGGTCCTTTCAGAGCTCGATTCATAGGATATCCTAAAGAGTCATTAGGATATTATTTCTACATTCCAGAAGATCACAATGTGATTGTGAGTCGACATGCCATTTTTTTGAAAAATAGTTTATTCAAGATAGCGGCATTGGAAAGTAGATTAAGCTCAAAGAGAAAGTCTCACAAGAGCAACGAGCTAAGGACCAAATGGAACCAAATCAGGTTAAGCCAATCCATACACTACCTCCTCCACCTCGTAGATCGAAAAGAATTTTTCATCCTCCTGAGAGGTACTTAGGTACTATTTCAGAGGATGTAGAGAAAATATTCCTCGTAGGTAATAGGGTTCATGGTGATGATCTCAAAATCTATAATGAGATAATATTAGATATTAACTCTGAGAAATGGTTAGAGGCAATAAAGTCAGAAATTGATTTGATGCACTCAAACCAAGTCTGGACCTTGGTAGATCCATCAGAAGGTATAATACCTATTGGGTGTAAATGGATCTACAAGAGAAAGATTGGTGCAGATGAGAATGTAGAGACATTCAAGGCTAGATTAGTGGTAAAAGGTTATAGTCAACGCGAAGGCATTGACTATCAGGATATCTTTTCATCAGTAGCTATGCTAAAATTCATTTACACATTGCTTGCTATTGCAGCCTATTTTGATTATGAAATATGGCAAATGGACGTGAAAATGGCATTCCTAAATGGATATCTTGAGAAAGATATTTATATGAAATAGCCGCTAGGTTTCACATCCAGAAATGATGATCACAAGATTTACAAGCTGCAAAGGTCCATATATGGACTTAAGCAAGCATCTCGAAGCTGGAATACTCATTTTAATGATGTGATCAAAATGTTTAGTTTCATCAAGAACGAGGAGGAACCATGTGTCTTCAAAAATATTAGTGGAAGCGCTGTTGTCTTCCTCGTATTGTATGTGGATGACATCCTCCTTATTGAAAATGATATTCCCATGTTAGTCATAATTAAAATGTGGTTATCTAAAAAATTCTCCATGAAAGACCTAAAGAAGCATCCTTTATTCTAAGAATTAAGGTCTATAGAGATAGACCGAATAGGATGCTAGGACTTTCACAGAAAATGTACATAGAGGAAGTACTAAAGAGGTTTAGCATGAAAAACTCTAAGAGGAGTTTAGTATCCTTCAGACATGTTATTCATCTTTCTAAGAAGATGTGCCCTAGCACACTTGAGAAAATAGAACGCATGAGCAGGATCCCTTATGCTTCAGCAATAGGGAGCCTCATGTATGCCATGTTATGATACGACCTGATATAGCCCATGCCGTGAGTGTCACGAGCAGATATCAGTCGAATCTTGGTGAAGAACATTGGACTTTTGTGAAATGTATCCTTAAGTACTTAAGAAGAACTAAGGATATGTTGTTGGTTTTTGGTAATGAAGGTCTGAGGTATACAGACTCGAACTTTATGTTCGATATAGATGATCGAAAGTCGACATCTGAAAGTCTGTTTGTGTGCAATGATGGAGCTGTCAGTTAGAAAAAGTTTCAAGCAGACAGTGATAGTAAGATTCCATCATGAAAGCAGAATACATCGCTGCGTCAGAAGCTGCAAAGGAAACATTCTGGTATAAGAAGTTTACCGCAGAGATCGGAGTGATGCCATCAGATGCCATTCCTCTGTACTGCGACAACAATGGCGCCATAGTCCTTGCTAAGGAGATGAGGTCTCACAAAACTGCTTATGTCGAGAAGGATTACATCAAGGTCAAGAGAGTCGACTCCGCAGATAATACGGTGGATCCGCTTATAAAATTGTTGGGCCAGCAGAAGATCGAAGCCCATCTTGAGAAGATGGGACTTAGATTTTTAGCCAATTGGCTTTAGATCAAGTGAGAGTTTGTTAGATATGTGTACCCTAGAAGCCAGAATTGACCGATACTTGTAATACACTTCTATGGGCAAAATTATAATTTTAACTATAAATAATAAAATAGATTATTTTCTATCACATATGTGTATTTAGTGTCTGTGATACATCCCTTGAGTTAATGATAATGATAATTCTTATTTTCAAGAGTTGAAAATTTAAGACAAAAATTTTTATTATTAACTCATAAAATGCTCCTGACCGTAGGATCATCATAAGGATGGTGATTGATCCGAAAGGTTAGTGTACAATCGCTTCTTTATAGTAGATGAGTCTTGAGTCTATGGTGTAGAGACATCAGAGCGAGAGTACAAATACTTGTTAGAGAACAAGGGCACTGAGCGTGACCACCTCGAGTAGTCATAAGAAAGTCTACCTTCTCGTCAATGACTGACTCGAAGCTGCAGTGGTGTATCTGATTCTTTGACCTGAGGTACATCTATAGTTCACCTTGAGGGTGTTATAGTTTGACTACACCATGACTCGGTCTCCTAACCATTCGAAACCCTGAGGTGTATGTTGGCTATAGCATGTTCATTATTGGAATTGGATTGCACCAAGATGGAATCTATCTACCTCGGTGGATGAGGAGCAGTCCTATGATGATCATGAGAATCAAGTCCATAAGCCCATGGCCATGGCGGAGAGTGAAATAATAGAAAGAGTTTCTATTAAGATTTTGACATCGGACTTGAATCGAATGATTAAATCATATGATAGAAATTAGGGTTTGACGAGTCCACCTTAACTCTAATCTGATCGGGGCTCAAGATAGAAGAACTTAATCATACAAGTAGCTGCACCGAGAGATTCATTTTTAATTTTGATGAGTTGCTACCATATACTGATATGTGTCACTGATGGATTTTGGGAGCAATTAGAATGATTTAGATGATCGATCATTCTAGTTGTCTGAATCAGAAGAGTTCTGATCCATCGAAAGGAGTTTCGATGATGTCGATGATAGAGATCATGACATATCCCATTACCATACAAAACTGAACCTAACTGGAATCACACAAACAAGGATTCGAATCTGGATATCATCAATTGGACTAATCCAGTTCAATTGATTTGAATAAGATTTAATTAGGTTCAAAAAAATCATGCTAGCACATGATTGAGCTTAACGTTCTTCTTTTTCTATCATTAAAAGTTATCTCGATCGAGCCAAATGAGTTTGTGCTCACTCAGGTACCTCTACCTTATCTGACTGGAGCTTGTCTTGGTCAAAAAAGAGTTATCTTAATTTATAAGATAAATTTAAGACAACACCTGTCATTTTTTGTCACCTACTAATTCTTATCCTTTGACTTGGTCAAACGTTAACCTTTGATCCTTGGACATCTGCTCATGTGTCAAGCACTTATTGAAGAGCAAATAGGGACTTGTCTCCTTATTGAAGATTAAAAAGAAGGGGTGCACGCCTAGGATGGCGTGCGCTCATGGATAGGGACGCCTAGAGTTCCATACGGATGGGACTCCAGGTTGCTTCTTGGATTCAAACTAGGTGACCCTCACCTATAGACTTTGACCAATTTTAGGCGCCACCTTAGGATGAATCTATGGGTCTCTCATCTGATTGGATCAGGTGATGTCATCCCACCAATCAGATTTAGATCTAATTAAATGAAGCAACGTAATTGGTCGAGGTGATGTGGCATCGCATGGCGCAGCAGGGTCTATATAAAGACCTGTTTGCGCCTACTTTTTAGAAACTCCTCTCCTAGCCATGCTCCAAGGCTGTCCCTCTCCCTTCTCCATGCCACTTTCAGGCCATCTCTTTCCTCTCCACGTCTAAGGATAGTTGGGCTTCATATTATTGCGATTCAGGCAAGAAAAGGCTAACGAGAAAGGAAGAAGACAGCACTGCTGCAGAGATGACTGCTAATCTTCGAAAGGAGTTTTGAAGATTCTCCAAATCAGATCCAGATCTAATTTTTGGAGACAAAATAAAGGAGGAGAAGATCTCCAGATCCAGTCCGAGTGGATATCGGTAGAGGCCGGGCGCTTACGTGGCTAGATCCAGAACCTCAGGCAATCAGCAAGATCATCAATGGATAATCGAATTACCCATATCAAGATAAAACTAATTTAGATTTAATTTAATTTAATTTTTTTATTTATTAGATCATAAAATCAGATCTGATTAGCATCTAAGAGAATTTTTGAAATATGCCTCTCAATCCAATCAAATCTGAACGAATCTGATCCTAAAAAATCAGAATTTTCATTCATATATGTCATTCATAGTGTCAACTATCGCACTTATCTATGACATGATGTTTTTGGTTAGAACTTTAGAAGTTTATGTGTCAGATTCAACATTTGTAATTTTCTTCGGGGGAGGAAAAAGATTATCAAATATAACTAAATTAACCATGGTTTTGGATGTCAGCAAAAATGGAATCATTTTGCATTAAAAAAAAAGGGGGGGGGGGGCTAGAAACCATGTTAACTCGCCATGTGTTGCAATTTCAGTCAATTATAGCAGGTTCCCAAGGTTTGAACCGAAATTTACTTGGCTACCACATCAACTTAAGGTTGCTCAATACTTTTAAGTCGAGAATTCTAGATCCAGCCTTTGACAAATAATTTTTTTTTATAACAAAACTTGCTTGTTTTGTATTTCAAGACAACCATGAAGCAACTGGGTGTTGGGCTACCGGATATACAGGAGACAAATTAATTGTCCCCAGCCATTTATCTATTTAACATTTAATCTTAACGGACTATGATCTTGTAGATCTCATATAAATGCCAAAACCAAGAAGCATATTTTATAAATAATAAGACAAATTAAACTTCACTTAATGATGATTTATGAAATAAGAAATTTCTCAAACATTTCGACGTGTATACGAGGAACATCCTGTTACATTCCCATAATTTGCTCGACAATGGTGAAAAAATAAGAATTAAATGTTATTTTAGTTTTTAAAAATCCAAAGTTTGGTAAGAGCTATAAGCTTTATCATATTTTAGGTTCTCATAGTGTTAAAAAAAAAAAATTTCTTTCAGTAAAAAGAGTTGGATTATTATTGTGAAAAAGAAGATGGGTATCCCACATTTTGAAAAGCCCTCTTCTTTAAGAATTGATGGGAAAAAAAGAGTTAACACAGATACCGAAAGCAAAGCATCTCTATTCATGAAATTGCTCAACCAGGGCCAACTCCATCACATTTTCCATACTATTACCCCAAAGCTTCCTAATGAATGTCAACCATATATCCCCACAGACGAGACATCTACTGCCATGCTAATATTAGATTGTCAGTGAATTGCTAGATCTTTACGTGCTATCTTTTTTGTGCAGATAATCGTCCAATCCTCAGTAGCATTCTTGGCAGAGACAGAGATCGACAAACTCCAAGTACTAGATTCTCCAACAAAAATCACTTAAATAAGAAATTCCAATGGCATACCCTCTTACATGTGGCTCAGGCCCTTCCAATTAATCAGCTTTTATCTTTAGATGTTCAGGTCATGGCGATCTGAAAGCGACAATTCATAAATTTTAACGGATAAGAATGACAATAATTGAAGCTCTGTGCACTGACAAACAGTAGAAAAAAAAATGGACAAGACTGCAATGATTGATTTGTTGTCTACAAAAGAATGGCACGATGCACTTACTCCACCAGGCTCCCGGCACTTGTTCTTTGCCACGGCGTGTCCTAACCCCCAAAATGTACGTGTCATCAACCAGAACCTTTCCTCCGGAAAACCAATGAATCAGAACTTCTACAGGGATTCCCACTATTGGGAAAACCTCTACTAAGATGGGGAAACTGGATCATCCCAAGTTACCGTCCTCATGGTGATATTCCGGCAACTCCAAACGGGGCTATGGTTTCCATCAAGAATTAGAATTCTTCTCGGTGTTCGACCCACTGATCGGACCTCCCACATTCCCAACCATTTCTACAGTCAGGGTTTCATATTAGAATGCGTCAAATCTAAGTATGAAGAAATTTATAAAAGAAAGCCAGATTCTGGAACGAATTGGTTAGTCCTAAGGTAAGGAGAATGGGAAAAAAAACAAAAAAAAAGGAATAAAAGAAAACGAAACGGAGGGATCTGGGATTGTGGATGAAATTTGGAAAGGAACGAGACCTGGAATACAGGCTCTCGTCCCCTGAAATCTCGAGGCCGCGATGGACACGTAGGTCGAGAGGTCGGGAATCGAACATCGAAACTCTCTCGTTTTTTTTATTCGGTCTGATTTAGGATATGCCCGCCGGCCCCGGGCTGAATCATAACGGTAGTCCAATATATATATATATATATATATATATATATATTAGATTTCGATTGATCGAAGCCGATCTATATTCGATCAAATTTTCAATTATTGGATCAATGTGCATTTTCGAGTGCGCATCTAAAAAGACACATTGGTTGAAAAAAAAAATGCATATCTATGCTTGAAAAAAATCAAAAAAAAAAAAGGCTTACTATCTAAAAAAATAAAAAAAATAAAAAAATTAGAAAAAAAAATTTAGCTTTTTTTACAATTTTTTTATTTTTTTAATTTTTTTAGGCTTTTTGAAAAATACCTAAAAAAAATTTAAAAAAACTAAAAAAAATAATGCCTTAAAATATATATATTAGAAAAAAAATATACTAGAAAAAAAAGGAGGGAGGGATGGGGAAAGCGCCTGAAGGCGGTGCCTTCCCTTTTTTTTCCTAAATTTTTTTCAAACTTTTTTTAGATTTTTTTCAGGTTTTTTCTTTCAAATTTTTTTCCCGATTTTTTTCAAAAAAAATTTTCAAACTTTTTTCACGTGTTTTTTTTCAGAAAATTTTTTCTTAATTTTTTTCAAGTCTTTTTTTTTTAAATTTTTTTGCATGCCTATTTTTTTCAATCAATATTTTTTTTAATCGGTGCATCTTTTCATGCGGTGCGGTGCCTGTCTTGATGCACGCTGATCGAACGGTTGAAAATTCGATCGGATATAGATTGGACTCCAATTGATCGAAGTCCAATCTACTTATATATATATATATATATATAATCCAGAGAAATATTTGTTGTTACTGAGATTCAGAACTCTTGGAGCTTCCAAAGCCGCCTGAAAGCAACAATTACAATTATTTTTTTCTTGAGCAAAAACAAATGCACGTTATTACTTTCAAAAGTTGTAAGGAAGATTTTTGCAAAATCTTAGTACATGGTGAAGTTGGAAAGCACTAGGAAATATTTTTGTAAGATTTTACTGTAACATTATGGAATGATCCAGAATGGTCATAACAAGAAAATTTTCATATTTTATTTCAGACATACAGTTGCTAAGGAAAAGTGAAGCATAGCATGGAAAGGAACGATGAAACTCTAAAATCCTCTGCAAACTAAGCCACTTGTGAATCACAAGATTTAACAAATTGCTGAAGAATAGAAAGTGTTGTCACACCTTTTCCATCAAAGAGTTCAAAGTTAAGGCCCAACAAACTAAGTAGCAGGTGAAGAATTGTGGTTTGTGCAAGCAACCATGCATAGCAAGAGTAACACAACAAAGAGCAGCACCTGAAAGTGTTCTGAATACCAAAAGAGGCAACTTATTTGCCATTCCTAGAATTCATGACATACAAACTCAACTCGGTTTTTTTGTGCAGCGAGTAATATG
Organism: Cocos nucifera; assembly: GCA_006176705.1. Lineage (NCBI taxonomy): Eukaryota > Viridiplantae > Streptophyta > Magnoliopsida > Arecales > Arecaceae > Cocos > Cocos nucifera. The sequence continues at coordinate 162,886 of QRFJ01000960.1, read as the reverse complement.
CATGCTCAAAAAAATGTAAAACTTTAGTCTTATTTTTTCACAAAGATGCCATAAAAAAATATTATTTAACCAGAGTTTATTTTAATTCATTAGCAATACAAAAAGAAGAATAACATTCAAGAGATCAATAGTAAAACTTTTACATTAACGGGGCAAGGAAAATTGCTCACCAAGCACAAAAGACAGAAGCGCAGCTGGTTGTCTTCATAATCTGTTCCATATAGTTTCCCTCCAGTTTTTCCCCATACCTAAGGGATTATGATTAAAAACAAGACACCTTGAATTCCTCCGACAAGCCTGACAAATCTGCAGCTCTATTACCCTCACAAAAGATACGGAGATTAAAAGCCCAATGAATAGGCTTAAGTAACAGATGCCAATAATTGAAAAACAATCTTGCCCAAATAAATTAAGTATAAGTAGGTTCCTGAATATGGCGGTGTAGAACTTCAGAGCAAGTTGACCTTATCATTATTAAATATAAATTCTGGTTGTTACTTGAGAAACCAAAGAGATTAAAAAAAAAAAAAAAGGCAGTTCTTTCATTCTCCAAACTTCAAATTGCTAGGTACTCCTACAAAATAAGATCCATATCAGACCTGAATGCCATTCATATGACCAACATCGACACATCTCATCAAAGAATGAAGATATCACTGATATTGTAATATGAATAATTTATTTTAACACTGAAAATAGCTGTAAACAGGGAAAAAGAGAAGCTAGAGTACCTCTTCCATGAAGTAGAACAACTTATTGCCAAAGTTAGTGAGAGTCTTCTTGTGCTCGTCACAAGAATTCGAGATAACATGGTTGAGATCACAGTACAAAACGATTGATTTAAGCTGGAGATCTCTTTCCGTCGGCTCCTATGAGTCGTCGTCATCATCCATCGGATCCTCCTCCAATGAAAGGAAATCAAATGCACACTTCTTAATCCGAAGGACGCATAGATTGGATTACTCACCTAAAAAATAAATTAATAGAAAGCATAGATTGGATTAGATTTCATGAAAACATCATCCATGATAATTTTTTTCCATCTCCCATTTTCCTTATCTAAATGGGAGGAAAAGAAAATTCCAATATATATATATATATATATATATATGTATATATTTCTGGTTGATCGGAATCCAGCTTACATTCGATTGGATCTTCGATCGTTCGATTAGCGTACACCTAAAAAGATGTGTCGACTAAAAAAAATCAAATGCGCGACTAAATCGAGAAAAAAATTTAGAAAAATCATTAAAATATAACAGAAAAGAATGACAACCTTAATTTCTCCAAATCATTAAAATCTCAAAGAGGGAATGAAACTCATCAAATATTAACAAAATAGCCTGATGATGAGACATTACATACCCATGCCAATCTCCAGCTGTCCCTCCTCGATGTCAGTGCCATTCTTTACCAAACCCATATTGAGTTAACAACCTATGGGGGATGGGGCACAATTTAGAAGGCTGCATACAAGGTTGAATATTCAATCGACACCTTTCTAATTCATAAGAATAAAAATGAAACTTATTTGTGGTTTAAAACAGTATCATAACTAATGCTTGATTTCTAAAACCTATAACAAAATGGCCATGCTTCAACTCCCCACAAAAATCAATAAAGATATGGTCAATGTCAGAAAAAGCTATTGAAACTTCAGCTTTAGCCAACTTATTGCACAACACATCTACTCAGAACCTTCTGGTAACATCAGAACCAACAGACCCATGGAATCAAATAAATGAAAAAGATACATATAAAAAAATGTTTTCAAATATCAAAAAAACAATATCCTGATCTGGTAAATTAAAAACTCTATTTTCTTTATATATCAAAAGTTCAGTTTCTTGAACAAAAACTTTGCCCTAGGTTTGTAAAATGCCAGAAGCTAAAAAACTGAAATAGCATCAGTAATAGCCCAATAGGTATATTGCATAAAATCCCTAAAAAATTTGATGTTCAGAACTCCATTATTTCTATAAAATCTCTTAGCAACTGGACCCTGAAATCATCATCAACTTTAGGAATAAAGAAATCTCAGAACAAGATGTACCGCTCTAGAACCCTAGGTAGTGAAAATTCCTGCATATTTATCCAAATAATACAGAAAAAGAGTATAAAAGATCTATTCCTGACTCTACTTTGATCAATTGAACGGGTGATGGATCTCATAAACAAATCCATAATATCAAAAAAATGCATACTCCAGATCAAAGAAGACATTTCGAAATAAAAATTTAATCATCAATAAGAAAACAGCAGAGATGAAAGAAATTTCTGCTGAGAAAACTCGGAGGGAAATCACGCCTTGGATTCCATCTAGAAGACCAAGGGGAGGACGGGAGAAATGGGAGAGACCCAGAGGAAATAAAGAAAGGACAACACGATGCCTTATATAGGTATCACTACCCTTGAGAGCAATGATCAGGCAATTATTACGTAAGGTTAAATAGCGTCGTGGTTCTAAGCTTATTTGTAGCTTAAAATAACGTTAGAATTGATTTCTAAAACCTGTAAAAAGATGACCAAGTTTTACTCCCCAGAGAAATCGAGAGAGAGATGGTAAATGTCCGCAAAAATTACTGAAACTATGCCGCGGCCGAAGAGTTAACAAAAAAAAAGGTATATTTTCTTTATATATAAATATACATATATGAAAACTTCAGATTCTTGAACAAAAACTTCGCCCTAGGTTTGTCGAATGCGAGATGCCAAAAAAACTGAAATAGCATCAGTAAAAGGTATATCGCATAAAAATCCTAAAAAATTCGATGATCAGAACTCCATTATCTGGATAAAATATCTTAGTAACTGGATCCTGGAATCATCATCACCTTCGGGAATGAAGAAATCTCAGAACAGGATTCGTTACCCTAGAACCCTAGGCACTGAAAATTCTTGAATCTTTATCAAGATAATATGGAAAAAGAGCATAACAGATCTACTCCGACTCTATTTCGATCGATCGGGCGAGCGATGGATCTCATAAACAAATCCGATCTATCAAGAAAACGCATTACTCCACATCAAAGGTGAAATTTCCGAATAAGAATTCAAGAAACACGAAGAGAACAACAGAGATTAAGAAATTTCCGCTGAGAAAACTGCTCCGAAGGAAATCGTACCTTAGACTCGATCCGGGAGAAGGGGCGGAGGACGGAAACGAAGCGACGACAGCTAGGAGGAAGCAAAGGAACGAAACCGCGCTTTATATGCGTATCACCACGCTGGAGGGCAATGATCGGGCGAGTATAACGTTAGGTTAAATAATATCCGGTTTTCAACACTATATCTATATATATCGCGGTTCTCAGCAGCAACCGTCGGATTAAACTGGAAGCGCCATCGAAATCCAACAAGGATGCAGGCCTATTGATCCAAACCGTCCGATTGACGAACTTTCCACTTGGACGTTTTTGTATGGTGGTCCGATGTCGGTTCGCCGAGGGAGAGCACATCCAGCCGTGGCAAAAAGAGTGGTTCATTATCTGGACCTGGAAGCTTGGACTTTTTTTTCTCGTTTTTTTTTGGCCCTTTTAAGGAAATGATAGAGTGTGGCAGCCAGAGGAGAAATTGCATCCTCCTCGTGCACTAGCGTGGCCACTTTACAAACCACATCCCATTCATGCGCATTTGTCTTGGCTTAGCGTTAGACACAACTATATTCGTAGATGCAAATATTTTTTTATATTAAAATTATTCTATAAAATATCGTTATTCATGATCGTATTGGATTTATAGGAATTTCAAGAAGTATAATTAAAGATATCATCCATGTCAAGGTGATGCTTAGTATTGTATGGCTACTTTTTTGGGTGCTTACATTGCATGATTAGTCGAGACATGTGATATTGGATCATTGGCTAAGACCGGCATCGGATAGGGATGTTGGATGAGTTTATGAGTATAAACTTTCTTGCATTTATATTGGTGAAAATGTATAAGAAAATGGAGAATGAAGAATATATTCTGAAGACTAAGGTTAAACTTATTACAGCACAAAATATAGATTTGGATCGAAAGGTAGAGTAAAAACAGGCAGACATCTTGAGCAACAAATTCATTCAATGAAGCTTGTTAGCCATGTGTTCATTGTTGACTAACAATGTTATTTTAATAATTGGATGTAAATCTTATACCCTTCCTGATAGGAGAGCATGTATTTGATGGTTTGCTACATGAACCTAGTCAATGAAGGTCTTGGACCAATATATTATATAAAAGAAATGTTATGACTATTTAAAACTTGTTTTGCATTGATAAATAGGTCTACGTTTCCATTATTATGTAAACTTCAATGGCAAGAGGATCCTGCTTTTCTCCATACATGTCATGATCTTGAATGGATATATGATGGAGATGGAGGTTGAGGATCCAAATCCATTCTCCTATCGTTCCTGATCATCTAAAATCCATAAAAAATAATAAATACAATATTATCGGTTAGTGTTGTTGCACTCAAAACCTTTCATCAAAATAAGTAATGCGTGTAATTTTAACCTATTAAAAAGCAACCCATTGAAATATTTGTTTCTTGGAGGTTCAAAGAGTTGTAGATGTTTATGCTAAACAGAGTTGCACATATTTACAGACCCTTGTATATTAATCTTAAATACATGGCAGTTCATTTGGCTTTGCCGTATAAACATTTTTAATTGAAAAAAGAGAGTATCACTATTCATGCAACATGGTAAAATAAATTGATGTGTAAGCTGCTTGTAAATTGTTCCAACCCCTATGCCGATCCAATTGCATGTAGAAGGAACATTATGATTCAAACTTTAGAAATCTATGGAGACTTTGATGAACTCTGAGGTATGGTGCCCAATGATGTCTATTTCACGACCTTAACCCATGCATGGAACTGTATACAACACATCCTAGGCCCCAGCATTGGGATGAGGATTCGTTGGTGTTGGGGGACTTTTATGCCTGCCGAAGATATGAAAATATAGGCTGATTGAAAGCTTTTAGAAGACTGTGGCCGAGATCCTAAGTCAGATCGAGCTTGATATATATCATCAAAGAAGAGAAGTCAGGGTCATAATATAGGTTAGTTGAAGGCCATTGAAGACTAAGGCCGAGATCCCATCTCAGATCAAGCTTGAAGTTATCAAAAGAGAAGAGCCAAGATCTTCGGAAGGCTGAATTGAAGGTAATTGAAGGCTGTGGCCGAAGCCCTATCTCAGACTGAGCTTGAAGTTATCAAAAGATGGAAGCCAAAGTCATAATATGGGTTGATTGGAGGTCTTCAGAAGGCTGAGGCTAAGTTCCTATCTCAGGCTGAACTTAAAGTTACCGAAAGGATGAACTCTCTAGGACGAACTCCTTCAGGATGAACTCCCCCAGGATGAACTTTCTTGGGACAAACTCCTCCAAGATGAACTCTTTTAGGATGAACTTTTTTAGGACGAACTCCTCCAGGATGAACTCCTCCTGGGAGAGCCGAGAACTTCTCTTGTAGGTACAGTCGCCTCCATCCTATTGCCGTCAACTCATCTCCATCGTGCAACTCCAGCGATTTGATCTCGAAACAAATTTCTACGTCAACAGACGGTGCTAGAATGAGGGACTTTGAGCCCGTTTTGGGAGAAAATGAGCATCCAGCGAGAGAAGCTCCATCGTGCTGCTTCAATAACGATAATAACGATGGAATTCAGCATCCATCTTCAAACTCTTCCACCCAGGCCTAAACTGGAAGGCTTCGAATGAGGAAAAATTTTAATCAGAGAAAAAGATCCAAGCAAGAAAGGAGACCATGACAAGAATAATCTAAGCCAGCAAAAACACCACAGGATCCAGATAAGAAATATAATTATGCAAATATTTTTTTAGTCATACTATATTCTTGATTTTTCATCCATTCTCTTGAGTTCTACATAGAATCAAATATTAGAAAGGAGAGATCTTCATTCGCACTATAATATACTGGGCAAAATAAAAGCAATCTCTGAAATTCAAAACGAAATGGAGAGACTGAGGTCTTGAGAGAGAGAAAAAAATGAAGTGGTATAAAAAATTAGAGGAGAACGAAGAGGGACTTTCCTGGATTGGCGGTCACTTTGGCATCCTACTGTTATACTTATTACATCTTCATTCGAGACTATGATATTATTTTTATTCGTTACTCTTATGGATCATAAATTTTATCTATTTGGATCAAATCAAAGTTATATTTTTCAAACTAAGGGATGTGCCATTTTCTTAGATACTACTGCAACTATTTATTATTTTTCATACGTTGCTATGTTAAATGGGATATGTAGATCCAAAAATTTAGCTACTATCATGCACCATCTGGACAGTGGATCGTCCTCATCAACTAATTAAAATTTTTATGACTCTTCTTCAAATGTCATATATTCATATTGATTACTGATGTTTTATTGCTATATATTACTCACAAGTTGGATTTATTATTGGAACTCTATATGGTATTAATTTTGTTTGATCTCTTATTATCTCAAGTGATTTTCACTCAATCGTATTTAACACCGAAATCCTATATGCTTTTAATGTTACCCCAATTCTTACTATATGCAATCGCATTTGGCTCTTCTTGATTTTGACTTTTAGAAGGAAGAAAGAGAGGAGGGAATGATGTCCGCAGGCCTCTCCCCAACCCAGGTGACCCAACTAGCCGATCCTCCAATCTCTCTCACGATCCCAGGCGGTGCTGACTTCAAAAAAAAAGAATCAAGAGGAAATAAAAGGAGGGGCGGGTTTAGCGATCTTTCCTCTCACGACCTACCCGCATCCGACCTTCTCTCTCATGATCTCGACAGCTATGACCTCTCTCTCCCTCGCGATCCTAGCGGTGCCGGAGTCTCCCGTCGTGATCTTAGGCGGCACCGACCTACTCTCACAAAAGAAGAAGGAGGGGGAAAGAAGCAACCGGCACCTCTCCGATCAATCTCCCCTCTCCCATGCATTCGCGCATGTCCGACCAACCTTCCCCATGCTTCAGGCACGGCCGCAACGGCACCAGCAACCTCCGACCAATCTTCATTCTTTCCCTTGCGATGGCTCCAGTGGATCCCCTCCTCATGTGACGACCTTCCCTCGATCTCGGATGTTGACGACCTCCTCCCCCATGCTTCCAAGCACGTCCCGCGATGGCAAGACCTCTCCCCAACCCCTGCGACTTCGGCCAGCCTCCCTCGTGCCCATCGTGCGACCATCCAGTCTTCCCCATGTTCATCGCGATCGTTCGGCCGACCTTCTTTAACCCACAAGCATCCCTCCGACCTCCTCTGAACCCATGGGATTCCTTTGGCCGCCTCCTCTCGGACGCGCTAATCCACCTCCTCTCAGACGCGCTAATCCACTGCAATATTCGATCAAAAGCAAGCAAAGCGGAAAGAGAGCTGGGGTCGACGACTTTCCCTCTCGCGCTCGACCCTCTCTCGCAACCCCGACCGACCTCCACGTGTTCAAGCTCCTCCGGCATATTTTCCCTGCACTCCCAAGCAAAACCCCCGTGCGCCCATTGACATTCAGCCGACTTTCTCCCCCACGCTCCTAAGCATGGCCTAGGAGAAGCTGGCACACCTACGGTCGAGCTTCTCTCTCGTGCGTCTCGTCTCCTCTCTTGCCCATGCCCATCGTACCTTTGATTGATCTCCTCTCCACCAGCAGATCTCCTCTCTTGCCGGCGCCCGATGCACCTCTAGCCGATCTTCTTTTCCATGCACCCGAGCATAATTGGTCTCACCTATCCGATGCCCCTCTGGTTGATCTCGTCCATTCGGTCGAGCTCCTTCCTGCGCTCTCAGGTGCAACGCGGTGACCACTCTGATCTCCTCCCTTCTATGCATCCAAGCATGCTGCCTGAAGTCCTCATATATGGACGTTAAAGTCGGTGCACTCCCAATACGGTCGAAGTTCTATGCATACATTCAATTTTTTTTGAAGTCCTCCCGTGCACATTAAACAACTGAAGCTGATTTGGAATAACCTCATAACCACTCGAGTGGCACATTAAACAACTGAAGCTGATTTGGAATAACCTCATAACCACTCGAGTGCCCTATATATTTCATCCGAAGCCAAGTTAATGCAAAAAAAAAAGAAGAAAAGAAGAAGAAGAAGAGAAAGAAGAAGAAGGCAAAGTCTAATATGAACCAGGGATCAAACAAAAATCAAGATCTCTCAAACAAAGAACTCATGGTGAAAAGCTTCCAAACTTCTGTCCATTATTATTTTATTATTTTTTTTCATCTTTTCTTTCTTGCAGGGCTATAGGATACCAAAATCATGGCTGAATCCAAAGTTAATTAAGACTTAAGTTTAAGAAACTAAGGCTAAAGTTGAAGTGAAAATAAATGCTAAAACTGAAGTTGAAATCCAGACCTATCCGAGGTCAAGTTCAAGGCTCATCCAAGGTGCAAGCAAAACAAATCCAAGGTAAAAATCATACAAATCTAAGGCTAACAAAAGTTCAACCCTATTAAGCTGAGCTCATTAAAAGATCAATCCGAGGTCAAAACCTAAGCCAAGCTGAAGTCAGATCTCAAACCAATCCAAGGTTAAGTTCAAGATCTATCCAAAGTGAAAGCAAGATAAATCTAAGGCAAAGATCATACAAGTCCGAGGTTTGCATAGGTTCAAGCTCAAAAGACTGAGGCTAACAAAAATTCAATCTCAGTAAGCCGAGCTCATCAAAATAATAATAATAATAATAATAATAATAATAATAATAATAATAATAATCCGAGGTTAAAGCCTAAGTCAAGCTGAGGTCAGATTTAAGATCAAGTCAAGATCAGAATCAAGGATAAGCTGAAGCTAAAATTACAACCAAGTTGAACTTAAAATCACAACCAAGCTGAAGTTAAAATCACAACCGGGCCAAAGTCAAAGTCATAACCAAGGCCAAACTACTAAGCCCAGATTCAAGCCAAGAAAAAATCAAGGCCAAGGAAGCTAACTTAACAAGAACATTAATCAAATGAAAATCTCATTAATCTGAGATGGAACGAGAGGAAAGACCCTTTCAACGATTCTTATGCATCCCTACAATCATGTTAGGAACAGAAGGAGAATCTTATCCTAACATGAGCAAAGTGAAGACCTCATTGATCTAAGACGAGATGAGGGGAGAGGCTCTTCCAACGGCCTTAATGTGCTCCTATAGCCACATTAGAAATAGGAGGAGAACCTTGTCCTAACATGAGCAAAGCCAAAGGCCTCGTTAATCTAAGATGAGATGATGGGAGAGGCCCTTCCAACGGTCCTAATGTATCCCTACAACCACATTAGGAATAGAAGGAGAAGCTCATCCTAACGTGAGTAAAGTTGAAGAACTCGCTAATCTAAGACGAGATGAGGAAAAAGGCCCTTCCAACGGTCCTAATGTGCCCCTACAGTTACGTTAGGAATAGGAGAAGAACCTCGTCCTAACGTGAGTAAAGTCGAAAGCCTCGTTAATCTAAGACGAGATGAGGGAAGAGGTCCTTCCAATGATTCTAATGTGTCCCTACAATCATATTAAGAACATAAGAAGAACTTCATCCTAACATGAGCAAAATCGAAGGCCTCGTAAATCTAAAATGAGATGAGGAAAGAGGCTCTTCCAATGGTCCTAATGTGTCCGTACAGCCACGTTAGGAATAAGAAAAAAATCTCGATCTAATGTGAGCAAAGTCGAAGGCCTCATTAATCTAAGACGAGATGAGGAGAGAGGCCCTTTTAGCGATCCTAATGTACCCCTACAGCTTGTTAGGAATAGGAGGAGAACCTCATCCTAACATGAGCAAAGTGAAGACCTCGTTAATCTTAGATGAGATGAGAGGAGAGGCTCCTCCAGCGGTCCTAATGTGCCCCTACAGTCCTGTTAGAAATAGGAGAAGAACATCATCCTAACATGAGAAGAACCTCGTCCTAACATGAGCAAAGTGAAGACCTCATTAATCTTAGACAAGATGAGGAAAGAGGTCCCTCCAGCGGTCCTAATGCGCTCCTACAGCCACATTAGGAACAGAAGGAGAACCTCGTCCTAACATGAGCAAAGCTAAGATCTCATTGATCTAAGATGAGATATGGAGAGAGGTCTTTTCAATAGTCTAAGTATTTTTCTACAGCTGTGTCAAGGATAAGAGAAGGACCTCATCCTGATACAGAGAGAAATCCTCCGGTTATTTAAGATAGGAGGATAACTTCATCCTAACGAGGATGAAAACATTCGATTTCTAAATATGAGGTAAAGATCTCAAAAATTCGAGCTTTCAAATATCAATATTTATAGAAATCTAATTTTAGAAGGCAAAAATTTACAAAAATTCGAGCTCAGAAGGTCAACATGTATAGAAATCTGATCTTAGAAAGTAGAGGTCGATAGCAATCTAAGCTCAAAATGTTGAGGATAAAATTAAAGATCTTCAAATAATTTTAATAAGAAACCTGAAGATCCTAAATTTAAATGACAAAAAAGGACATATCTTCGGCAAGTCCGATTAGTATACTCCCTTCGTCCAAATCAAGGCTCGGACTCGGAAGTAGGGAGCTATTGTTGGGAGACTTTTATGCCTGCCAAAGATATGAAAATGTAGGCTGATTGAAGGCCTTCAGAAGGTTATGGCCGAGATCCTAAGTCAGACCGAGCTTGATATCATCAAAGGAGGGAAGCCAGGGTCATAATATAGATTAGTTGAAGGCCATTGAAGGCTGAGGCCGAGGTTCCATCTCAAGCCGAGCTTGAAGTTATCAAAAGAGGAGAGCCAAGATCTTCGAAAGGCTGAATTGAAGGCAATTAAACGCTGAGGTCGAGGCCCCATCTCGGGTTGAGCTTGAAGTTATCAAAAGATGGAAGTCAAAGTCACAATATGAGCTGATTGAAGGTCTTCAGAAGGTTGAGGCCGAGTTTCTATCTCAGGTCGAACTTGAAGTTACCGAAAGAATGAACCCTCTAGGATGAACTCCTTCAGGATGAACTTCTTTAGGACGAACTCCCCCCAGGATCAACTTCTCTAGGACGAACTCCTCCAGGACGAGCTTCTCCATAATGAGCTCTCTCAGGATGAACTCTTCCAGGATGAACTCTCCCAGGATGAACTCCTCTAGGATAAGCTCCCACAGAATGAACTCCTCCAGATTGTCAACTTTCTCTCTGCATGCCATGAGGGGACAATATCTGACATGATTCTTAAGAATATTTTAGTGGACAAACAAAATATTTCTGACAACCCATTAATCTTCCACGACTAACAACCTATAACCCATTTAACAAACTCCAGACCATTCTATAAAAGAAAAAAAAAGGGATCCCAAGGTATGCAATTCTTCTCTCCTAAATGCTTATCTTCTTTCCTTCATTGAATAAAAAACTGACTTGAGCATCGAAGGATTCCCACCAGAGCCAACTTCGATCGAAAATTTTCTCTTACTGGTACGGTCATTTTCGTTCCATCACCGTCGACTCGTCTCCATCGTGCAACTCCAGCGATCCGATCTTGAAATGAATTTCTCTACATCAATAGATAGAATTGATAATGGTGCAAATTAACTCAGCTGCAGCTCCATGCATGTCGCTGTCCACTCGTTAGAGCGCGGACCAACTAGGAAATGCGTTGAGCTCAAACACATCTCAACACTTCGCCCGTAAGTGAGCCAAGCTTAAACATGAGGCTTGCTCAAATATAATAGAAAAGCCCGTGCATCTTGACTTAACTAAAGTCCAACCTAAAACTTTGTTGAGTCAAGCTTGAGCAAGTTCTGTCGAGCTTGGCTTAAATCTGCATCGAGTTTAAGCAGTTTATTTATAAACAGAGGAAAGCTCGAGTAATCTGCCAAGTAGCTTATTTTGTTTGCACCACTAAGCATTGGAATCATATGGCTCAATGATCGGGCCTTTCCCATCAAGGATCCTCTTCTGTTGACGCATTGAAGCTCAATTGTGATAGTTCTATTAAAGCAAAATCACCATTTATAGTGTAGTATTTGTGCTTAGAAACCACTAATCCATATCGTGATGATTCGGATTATTGGATTGGGTAAGAGGTCCATCTTGTCGAACAAA
>QRFJ01000960.1:0-149867 GCA_006176705.1 Cocos nucifera | reverse complement strand
GATCAAATTTTCATCTTATATTGATTAATGGGTTGTGCCATTAATTTGATTTGATATGAATATGCATAAATTTTTTTCAAACAAGTAGTTCTATGCAATTTAAACTAGATGCATGCAACTAATTAAATTTTGAGAAGCTTATTTTGCCTCCAGCAATCACCAAAAAAAATAAAAATAAAACTAAATCTAATATGATGGACGCCCTAAGCAATTAGAATTTCTAATCTTATCATGAAGCTTTTAATTAGGTTTAAGTGGATATTTTTTAAATTAATTTAAAAATAAAAATTAAAAAAAAAAAATCTAAGATTAGGATTTGTTGGGGATAAATCCCGCTCCTACCGAAGCCCGGCCCGACGCTCAGCCCAATGTAACCAGTAGCCGCTGAAGAGCTTTAGCGCCAGGCGCCAGGCCGAGTCCCTACCACGGCCGAACTGCCTAGAGGCCGAACTCCCCTGCACCAAGGTCCGGGCCGAACTGCTTAGAGGCCGAACTCCCCTGCACCAAGGTCCGGGCCGAACTGCCTAGAGGCCGAACTCCCCTGCACCAAGGTCCGGGCCGAACTGCCTAGAGGAGAACTCCCACCGCCAGCCGAACTTCCTGACGGCCGAGCTCCTTGGACTCCAAGCGGCTGGACTTCTTCGGGAGACGGACTCCTCCCAGACGCCCGTTCGGCCATCCGAGCTCCTCCCGGGTTTTCCCTTCAGCCGAACTCTCCTACGAGCCGAACTCCTTCGGACCCCACGGCCGAACTCCTTCGGACCGACTTCCAGGCGAGCCCAAGTGGCCGAACCCCTTCGGACCGACCCTAGGCGACCGAACTCCTCAGCGAGCCCTGGCCGAACCAACTAGCAACCGAAGTCCTTCAACTGGCCAGCCGAGCTTCTTCGGGCCTCTCAGCGGCGAACTCCTCGGCAACTCCCGCGGCCGAACTCTACAGATGGCCGACCCTTCAGCCAGACGAACTCCCCCAGCTTCCCCCTTCGGCCGAACTCTGTTACAAGTCCGAACTCCATTGGACGAACTGTCGCCTGCAGCAAGACCGGACGGCGCCTTCCTCTCCGTACCGGACTCCATGCGGCCGACGACTCGCCGGTATGGCTCCCACGATCCTACCGGACGACGCCTTCCTCTCCGTACCGGACTCCATGCGGCCCACGGCTCGCCGGTATGGCTCCCACGATCTACCGGACGACGCCTTCCTCTCCGTACCGGACTCCATGCGGCCCACGACTCGCCGGTATGGCTCCCACGATCTACCGGACGACGCCTTCCTCTCCGTACCAAACTCCATGCTGCCCGACGACTCTCTGCCAGACGGCACAGCCGTCACCATCAACTAAGCTCCGCTATAAAAGGACCCCTCCCGACATACTAAGGCTAAGCTCTCTGAACTCTCGACTCTCTAAGCTCTCCTCCACATCTCTAAGCTCCGGAACTCATTCCGAGCACTCCATTACTGTTGGCCGGAAACTAACTTGACCGTCGGAGGGTCCTGCCGGAGCCACCACCCCACCGGTTCCGGACGGGACTTCGTTTTGCAGGTCCCCGGCGGCGCCCAGCGGCCTCGATTGCGGCGACCTCCGGCGGCGACGGATTTCTGCACCAACAGATTGGCGCCGTAGGGAAGGAAGGGCCTGAACCTTCGAGGTTCCCTTGTTCTTAAAGGAGTGCTCGGCGACGATTTTCCCTCCCCTGCTCCGGATCTCTCTTCTCCCTCTTCAGAATTCCTTCTCTGGAAAGAGGAAATGCCCCCCAGAAGGGCTTCGACGCGGCGCTCGACGGCTTCCGCGGCTCGATCCCCTCCGAGTCCGTCTGTCCCTGCTCCGGCCCCGGTGACTCAGCCCCCGTCTATAGCCGCAGTGGATACGGAGCAGTTCAACCAGCTCATCCAGCACGTTCGCGGTCTCACGGAGGCGGTGCAGGCGGTGCTGCACCAACAAGTCCCAGTGCCAGCCCGACCGGCGCGGGACTCTCCGAAGTCGGATGATCCAGTCCAAGAGCGACCGGCCTGGGCAGCCCGACCTCCGATACCCGGATTGGAGAGGCGGAGGAGGGAGAGCCCTTGTTCGGATCATGGATCGACCAAGGGTGAAGCCTCGCGCCCATCTCACCAGAAAGCCTTGGAGATCAGAGACCGTGAGGACCTGCTGGGCCAAAGGCTCTTGGAAATGAACCGGCGAATTGAAGAACTTCGTCCCCCCTCGCGTGGTGATGACGTTTGTGCAGACCCTCCTTTCTCGCAGAAAATCATGCAAGAACCTGTTCCACCGACCTTCGAGCTCCCTCAACTGGAAAGCTACGATGGAACTTCTGATCCGGTTGATCACCTGGGGGCCTTCCGGGCCATGATGCTGCTTCACGGCGCTTCAGATGCCGTGCTGTGCCGAGCCTTCCCGTCTACCTTAAAGGGAGCAGCGAGGAACTGGTACTCGGCGTTGAAGCCCAACACGATCTTCTCTTTCGACCAGATGAGCAGTCGGTTCGCGGCCCACTTCATCAGCAGCCGACGACCGAGCCGAGGTTCAGATTCCCTGATGAGCGTCAAGCAGAAGCAAGGGGAATCCATCCGGACTTACGTCACTCGATTCAACGCCGCGGCATTGGAAGTCCGGGACCTGGACCAGTCTGTCGCGATGGCCGCACTTAAGGGCGGCCTTCAGAAAAATAACTTGCTGTTCTCTCTGGAAAAAAGGTATCCCAGGGACTTCGCCGACCTGCTGGCTCGAGCCGAGAGATATGCCCGTGCGGAAGAAGCCTTCAAATTGAAAGATGAAGGAAACTCGTTAAGGGAGCCGGCTGGCGGACGAGGAAGAGCTGGGTGAAGTTCGGCTGCACTCGCAGACTCCCCTACGAAAGCAGGCGGGCCCGAACTCCTCGAGCTTGCAGAGAAGCGCGAAGAAGTCCACCTCCCGGAAGGATTTCCGCCGACTATGTCCCCCCTCAACGCTCCTCGAACACCAGATTCCTCACCGAAGTTAAGAACCAACTGCCCCAAGACCAGAAAGGATTACGATCTCCCCCAAACAAGCGCGATCGAAATAAGTACTGCCTCTACCATCACGACCACGGCCACGACACTGGAGGAATGCATCCAGCTCCGAAGATGAAATTGAGGAGCTCGTCAGAAAGGGGCGGCTGGGTAAATTCATTCCGGTACCGGCCTGAAGCTAAAAAGATCGGCTGCAGGGCGCTGCCGTAACGAGAAACAACAAAGGTCGGCCGCCTCACAACGTCGTCAACATCACTCCAGGATCCAGCGTTCGAAGCCAACAGAAGCACGCTTCAACGCAAATTGAGGAAGCTCGAATGAAATAGGAAAGGTCGTCCGCGTGGAAGAAGCGCGGAGGAACGATGCTACTACCACGACCCTTGGAATCACAGAAAATTCGGAAAAAATTGCCTAGTAACTTCCTTTCAATAAAGTCCTTCCCTTTCGAACAGTGTATTATTTTTGGATGCGCCAAAAACTATGTAATGGCTGGAAAAGAAGCAGTCAATAGTCGCCGTGTTAGGAACAGGAGGAGAACCTCGTCCTAATGCGAGCGGCAACCTCGGCCAGAGATAAGATCTCTCCCGAGGGCAAAGTTCGGCCAGAGATAAGATCTCTCCCGAACCGCAACCTCGGCCAGAGATAAGATCTCCCCGAGGGCAAAGTTCGGCCAGAGATAAGATCTCTCCCGAACAACAAGTTCGGCCAGAGATAAGATCTCTCCCGAACAACAAGGTCGGCCAGAGATAAGATCTCTCCCGAACCGCAACCTCGGCTAGAGATAAGATCTCTCCCGAGGGCAAAGTTCGGCCAGAGATAAGATCTCTCCCGAACAACAAGTTCGGCCAGAGATAAGATCTCTCCCGAACAACAAGGAGAGATAAGATCTCTCCCGAACAAAGTTCGGCAGAGATAAGATCTCTCCCGAACAACAAGGTCGGCCAGAGATAAGATCTCTCCCGAACCGCAACCTCGGCCAGAGATAAGATCTCTCCCGAGGGCAAAGTTCGGCCAGAGATAAGATCTCTCCCGAACAACAAGTTCGGCCAGAGATAAGATCTCTCCCGAACCGCAACCTCGGCCAGAGATAAGATCTCTCCCGAGGGCAAAGTTCGGCCAGAGATAAGATCTCTCCCGAACAACAAGTTCGGCCAGAGATAAGATCTCTCCGAACAACCTCGGCCAGAGATAAGATCTCTCCCGAGGGCAAAGTTCGGCCAGAGATAAGATCTCTCCCGAACAACAAGTTCGGCCAGAGATAAGATCTCTCCCGAACAACAAGGTCGGCCAGAGATAAGATCTCTCCCGAACCGCAACCTCGGCCAGAGATAAGATCTCTCCCGAGGGCAAAGTTCGGCCAGAGATAAGATCTCTCCCGAACAACAAGTTCGGCCAGAGATAAGATCTCTCCCGAACAACAAGGTCGGCCAGAGATAAGATCTCTCCCGAACCGCAACCTCGGCCAGAGATAAGATCTCTCCCGAGGGCAAAGTTCGGCCAGAGATAAGATCTCTCCCGAACAACAAGTTCGGCCAGAGATAAGATCTCTCCCGAACAACAACCTCGGCCAGAGATAAGATCTCTCCCGAGCGACCGGAACAACCTCGGTTAGGAACAGGAGGAGAACCTCGTCCTAACACGAGCACCAACCTCGGCTAGAGATAAGATCTCTCCCGAGCGACCGTGAACAACCTCGGTTAGGAACAGGAGGAGAACCTCGTCCTAACACGAGCACCAACCTCGGCTAGAGATAAGATCTCTCCCGAGCGACCGGAACAATCTCGGTTAGGAACAGGAGGAGAACCTCGTCCTAACGCGAGCACCAACCTCGGCCGCAAGAGATAAGATCTCCCCCGAGGGAAGCTCGGCTGCAGGAGATAAGATCTCCCCCGAGCGCGCACTTCACTTCGGCTGCAGGAGATAAGATCTCCCCCGAGGGAAGCTCGGCCGTAGGAGATAAGATCTCCCCCGAGCGCGCACTTCAACCTCGGCTGCAAGATAGGAGGTCTCCCTCGAGTCGACTTCAACTGATGAAGATAATGTCGCCCCCGAGGAGCTCAAATCCGACCTCGACCGAAGGAGGCGAGTTTTACTTCGGCTTCAACATCAGCTTCATCGACTTTAGCTGGAAACGAGTTCCATTTCAACTCCAAACATCGACTGAAGATGAGGTCTCCCCCAAGCCTCAGCCTCAACTTCAGCGTCAATCTTGGCTGGAGATGAGACCTCCCCCGAGCTTCAGATGCAACAAATGCGGAGCCTGGAAGAAGACTTCGGCAGTCGCCTGTTTTGGTACTCCCTTCCTTCAATTTTTGAACTCGGGAGTGGGGGGGCTACTGTTGGGGATAAATCCCGCTCCTGCCGAAGCCCGGCCCGACGCTCAGCCCAATGTAACCAGTAGCCGCTGAAGAGCTTTAGCGCCAGGCGCCAGGCCGAGCCCCTACCACGGCCGAACTGCCTAGAGGCCGAACTCCCCTGCACCAAGGTCCGGGCCGAACTGCCTAGAGGCCGAACTCCCCTGCACCAAGGTCCGGGCCGAACTGCCTAGAGGCCGAACTCCCCTGCACCAAGGTCCGGGCCGAACTGCCTAGAGGCCGAACTCCCCTGCGCCAAGGTCCGGGCCAAACTGCCTAGAGGACGAACTCCCACCGCCAGCCGAACTTCCTGACGGCCGAGCTCCTTGGACTCCAAGCGGCTGGACTTCTTCGGGAGACGGACTCCTCCCAGACGCCCGTTCGGCCATCCGAGCTCCTCCCGGGTTTTCCCTTCAGCCGAACTCTCCTACAAGCCCGAACCCATTCGGACCCCACGGCCGAACTCCTTCGGACCGACTTCAGGCGAGCCCAAGTGGCCGAACCCCTTCGGACCGACCCTAGGCGACCGAACTCCTCAGCGAGCCCTGGCCGAACCAACTAGCAACCGAAGTCCTTCAACTGGCCAGCCGAGCTTCTTCGGGCCTCTCAGCGGTCGAACTCCTCGGCAACCGTCCCGCGGCCGAACTCTACAGATGGCCGACCCTTCAGCCAGACGAACTCCCCCAGCTTCCCCCTCGGCCGAACTCTGTTACAAGTCCGAACTCCATTGGACGAACTGTCGCCTGCAGCAAGACCGGACGGCGCCTTCCTCTCCGTACCGGACTCCATGCGGCCGACGACTCGCCAGTATGGCTCCCACGATCTACCGGACGACGCCTTCCTCTCCGTACCGGACTCCATGCGGCCCACGGCTCGCCGGTATGGCTCCCACGATCTACCGGACGACGCCTTCTTCTCCGTACCGGACTCCATGCGGCCCACGACTCGCCGGTATGGCTCCCACGATCTACCGGACGACGCCTTCCTCTCCGTACCAAACTCCATGCTGCCCGACGACTCTCTGCCAGACGGCACAGCCGTCACCATCAACTAAGCTCCGCTATAAAAGGACCCCTCCCGACATACTAAGGCTAAGCTCTCTGAACTCTCGACTCTCTAAGCTCTCCTCCTCACCTCTAAGCTCCGGAACTCATTCCGAGCACTCCATTACTGTTGGCCGGAAACTAACTTGACCGTCGGAGGGTCCTGCCGGAGCCACCACCCCACCGATTCCGGACGGGACTTCGTTTTGCAGGTCCCCGGCGGCGCCCAGCGGCCTCGATTGCGGCGACCTCCGGCGGCGACGGATTTCTGCACCAACAGGATTGATCTCGCCAACAAGATTAGATGATTTGGTTTCCTTAATTTTTTCTTCTTTTATCTCTTTTTATGCAAAATAAATAATAAAAAAAAGTTAGTAAGCAATATTTATAAGAAAAATAAAAAAAATAAAAAAAATATTTATAATTTATTTATAAAAAAATTAAAAAAATTAAAAATTTTAATTTTTATGCCTTTTTTGGTAATGATGCCCAAAATTTGATAAGAGCATGATGTTGTCATTAAGACACTGTGTTTATCAGTTTAATTTTAACTTCTTAAATAATTTAAAAATAGATAGTAAGTAGTGAGGCGGGTTGAATCCATAGAAAAGGCAGTATTTTGATTTTAAAATCTTTGATTTTTATGAAAAAAAAGTTTTAAAGTCGGAGAATAGAAATTATAATTAAAAAATAGAAATTATATAGTGCAGAAAAGTAACTTGGTACTAAGATTTACTAGTTAGATCTTAGCATCTACTTGCAATAAAATTAAAAAGTAAAAATTAAATTTATAATAAAAATAAAAAGCATAAAATTTAAAGAGTAGAGAAGTAAATTTATATTAATTAAAAATTTAGAATTTAAATATATAAAATTTAAAAAAATAAAAAAAATATAAATAAGCTGATCTTGATCTTGGATCGGCATCGGCATGAAGATGGTGTAGGAGACAGCTCTTCTTCGCAGCACCTATTGCCTTGAAGCAGCCTCTAACCTACGCATTGCTTACACCCTAAACCATAGCTTTTCCTTGATCGAAGATAATTAATTCTGGAGGCCTGGAGTACTTTAAATAGAGTTAGGAGGGTTGGATCCTTTGTTTCTAGCCAATGTGGGACTAAGAAGAGTTTTGATCGGCAAAATATGAAGAAATTCTAGCAAAAATTGAATTAAAATAGCCCATGAACGAATTCTGCTGAGTTTTCGAAATTCTGGTCGTCAGATGGGGATCAAATGGTCCCAAAATTGCCAAAAATGGATGTATAATAGCCTAGATCAAGTCGAATTTAATGTGGACCATCCAATGGAGCTTTGATGAGAGAAATCTGGCCGTTAATCGCATGCTGGGTGTTTTAATCAAGTTGAGAGTTTTCTCCGTCATTCGATCGTCGCCTGGAACGCGTGCAGCCATCCGATCGCGCTCAAGAATCCAATTCAAAGAAGGAAAAATTTCCTGCCATTCAATCTTGATTTGGGTGAAATTTGGCCATTGGATCATTATCTGGAGCATTCAGAGCCGTCAGATTATCGTTGATGTGAGCTGAAAATCGAATCAAACCTAGAAAACATCTGGATCGTCAGATCTAGACTGCAAACCATCATAGCCATCTAATGGCGCAATTATTGTAGCTATGGACCCTATAGACTGGGCGCATTTGAAGATCAGACCAATCAACATGCGACAAGTCCTATGAAATTATCATTTTGCTCCTGTACGTCGCGATAAATTTTTTGTAAACCTCTTAACAGTTTAGGTCCATCACGTGCCAGCGTGTTATTGGCTGTTTGGTGTTGAGTTGGCGGTCCATGCATGGAGAGTGGACCGATGGGTCAGCTTATCTGGTTGAGCTTACTTAAGTGGCGCGTCGACTTGGCTTGACTTTATGGTTTAGCTTGATGAGCCCGAGACATTTTTTTTAATTTTAATTTTTTTTTTAAATTTATATATTATTTATTTTAATTTTAATTTATTCTAAATTTATTTTATTACGACTAAAAAAATGAGCACGATAAAATATTTTATTTTTATTATTTTTAAATTAACTTTTTTAATTAATAAAAATATTATTTTTTTAAAAATATATATAAATTAATTATTAATTTTTAAAAATAAATATAAATTAATTAATAAATTAATATTTTTTATTGATAAATTTACGGTTCTGTTCAGCGAGCCCCCGGCCCCCACGGATCCCCTCAATCCGCTGCGCCTTCTGACCTCCCCTTGAATTCTCAGGCGTATCGGTGGCCCTGTACCCCATGGTGGTCCTGAAAGACCTGCCTCCAGGTGACGCACCCGTCGCCGTCGTGCATCCGGGCGGTGGTGTCGATCCTCCGGCACGAGTGTCTTCCGGGGTTTCTACAAAGGGTTCGCGACGTCGCTCACGGGGACTATCCCCGCCCGGGCTTTATATATGAGCGCGTTGGAGGTGACCAAGAGCGCCGTCGGCACCACCACGGTCTAGCTCGGGGTCCCCGAGCCTGCAGCGACGGCGGCCGCCTCGGCGGTCGCGGGGCTCAGCACGGCAGTGGCGGCTCAGGTGGTGTGGACCCCGATCGACGTGGTGAGCTAGCGCCTTATGGTCCAGGGCGGCGGCGGCACGACGAGGTACCTCAGGTGACGGTGGACGCCTTCAAGAAGATCATCAGATCGGATGGGCTCTACGGCCTCTACCGGGGCTTCGGCATGTCGATCCTCACCTACGCCCCCTCCAATCCCGTCTGGTGGGCGTCCTACTCCATCTCGGCAGCGGCTTATCTGGGGCGGGATCGGTTACTATGCCGGTGGCCTCTGTCGCCTCTCCACGGCTGAGGACGGCTGAGGAGGCGAAGGCAGAGGTGGAGGAGGGGGGTTGAGGCCGGATTACGCGATGGTGGTTACGGTGCAGGGGGTGAGCGCAGCGGTGGAGGGGGGAGCGGCGGCGGTGGTGACGATGCCGCTGGACACGATCAAGACGAGGATGCAGCTGATGGATGGCGGGGATGGGGGCAGGGTGACGATCGGACGGACAGTAAAGAGACTGCTTAGAAGAAGGGGGTTGGGGGGCGTGCTATAGAGGGTTGGGGCCGAAGGTGGGCTTCGATGTCGTTGTCGGCGACCACCATGATTACTACCTACGAGTTCTTAAAGCGGCTCTCAGCCAAGGATGGATCCTTCTGAGACGTAAGCAAATGGAAAATTTAAAAAAAAAAAGGCTTTTCAAATTTTTCCTGCATATTTTCTCTTATATATATATATGTATGTATATATATATATGTATGTATGTATGTATGTATGTATGTATGTATGTATGTATGTATGTATGTATGTATGTTGTTTTTTTTTTTTCTCCCATTTAGATACAGAAAATGGGAGATGGAAAAAAATTATCATGGATGTAATTCCCCTTGCAGATGTTTTCATGAAATCTAATCCAATCTATGCTTTCTATTAATTTATTTTTTAGGTGAGTAATCCAATCTATGCGTCCTTCGGATTAAGAAGTGTGCATTTGATTTCCTTTCATTGGAGGAGGATCTGATGGATGAATGATGATGACTCATGGGAGCTAACGGGAAGAGATCTCCGGCTTAAATCAATCATTTTGTACTGTGATCTCAACCATGTTATCTCGAATTCTTGTGACGAGCACAAGAAGACTCTCACTAACCTTGGCAATAAGTTGTTCTACTTCATGGAAGAGGTACTCTAGCTTCTCTTTTTCCCTATTTACAGCTATTTTCAGTGTTAAAATAAATTATTCATATTACAATATCAGTGATATCTTCATTCTTTGATGAGATGTGTCGATGTTGGTTATATGAATGGCATTCAGGTCTGATATGGATCTTATTTTGTAGGAGTACTTTCTTAGCAATTTGAAGTTTGGAGAGTGAAAGAACTGCCTTTTTTTTTTTAATCTCTTTGGTTTCTCAAGTAACAACCAGAATTTACATATAATAATGATAAGGTCAACTTGCTCTGTAAGTTCTACACTGCCATATTCAGGAACCTACTTATACTCAATTTATTTGGGCAAGATTGTTTTTCAATTATTGGCATCTGTTACTTAAGCCTATTCATTGGGCTTTTAATCTCCGTATCTTTCATGAGGGTAATAGAGCTGCAGATTTGTCAGGCTTGTCGGAGGAATTCAAGGTGCCTTTTTTTAATCATAATCCCTTAGGGTATGGGGAAAAACTGGAGGGAAACTATATGGTCCTAATGCTGGAACAGATTATGAAGACAACCAGCTGCGCTTCTGTCTTTTGTGCTTGGTGAGCAATTTTCCTCGCCCAGTTAAATGTAAAAGTTTTACTATTGATCTCTTGAATGTTATTCTTCTTTTTGTATTGCTAATGAATTAAAATAAACTCTTGTTAAACAATATTTTTTTATGGCATCTTTGTGAAAAAATGAGACTAAAGTTTTACATTTATCTGAGCATGCATATTACTCGCTGCACAAAAAACCAAATTGAGTTTGTATGTCATGAATACTAGAAATGGCAAATAAGTTGCCTCTCTTGGTATATTCAGAACACTTTCAAGTGCTGCTCTGTGTTGTGTTACTCTTGCTATGCAAAGTTGCTTGTACCAACCACAATTCTTCACCTGCTACTAAGTTTGTTGTTGGCCTTAACTTTGAACTCTTTGATGGAAAAGGTGTGACAACACTTTCCATTCTTCAACAATTTGTTAAATCTTGTGATTCACAAGTGGCTTAGTTTGCAGAGGATTTTAGAGTTTCATCGTTCCTTTCCATGCTATGCTTCACTTTTCCTTAGCAACCGTATGTCTGAAATAAAATATGAAATTTTTCTTGTTATGACTGTTCTGGATCATTCCATAATGTTACAGTAAAATCTTACAAAAATATTTCCTAGTGCTTTCCAACTTCACCATGTACTAAGATTTTGCAAAAATCTTCCTTGCAACTTTTGAAAGCAATAACGTGCATTTGTTTTTGCTCAAGAAAAAAATAATTGTAATTGTTGCTTTCAGGCGGCTTTGGAAGCTCCAAGAGTTCTGAATCTCGGTAACAACAAATATTTCTCTGGATTATATGGTATGTATTTTAATTGCTACTTCTCACAAGTTATCGATGTCAAACTTCTAACATATCACATTTAAGTCTTTTCTCCTGGCATCGGTTTGTGGATTTTTTGTGCAGGGGAAGATGTTATGTTTATTGCTAATGATTGGCACACTACTCTTCTTCCTTGTTACTTGAAGAGTATATATAAACCCAATGGCATTTACATGAGTGCCAAGATGAGCCTTCTTTGTAGTCTGAATATTATCTAGTAGCAGCTATTCCTCACTTCATTGATGAGAATGTTCAGATAATTATTCTTGTAAATAATACTACCCGATTCTTTTAACTTCTATGTATGACTTACATAAGGAATAAATAGGATATGCTAAAAACTTATGTCCTATCTGCAGGGAACTGGCAAGAAGAAAATGGAGCAACAGCTTGAGTAGTTAGAAGTGAAGTATCCAAACAAGCCTTGGGGAATTGCAAAGTTCAATGTTCCCTTGGCACATATGATGCTAGCTGGAGCTGATTTTATCATTATTCCTAGTAGATTTGAACCATGCAGTCTTATCCAAATGCAAGGCATGCGAGATGGAACGGTATGGATTCTTGTCTCATGGATCCTTGGTTTTGACACTAGGACTAGCTTGTTTCATGTACCGAAAATAGACGGATGGAATATAACATCGTGACAATTTCTTTAAGGCTTGACTTGGTTACTTTATTTTGTCTATGTTTGGATTCATATAGCTTGTAATTCTAAGCTGTACTTTAGTTCATGTTTTAGAACGATACAACAAGTTTATCTATTAAAAAAGTAGACAAAGAGAAAAAGAAACCAGCATTGTTGTTCTTTTGGTGTTAAAAGTCAAAATGCGACACATTTCTCTGGTATGAAGCTTCATCTTTTAAGATAAGGTAATTGTGCAAATGATATATAAGATAATGCCTAAAGACTGATGATAAGTGGAATCTATTGTAGCTACCTATTTGTGCCTCCACTGGTGGACTCGTCAATACGGTAAAAGGTGTAACTGGATTTCATATGGGAGCATTTTATATCAATGTAAGAATATTCTTGCTGTTAATTAAATTCTTTATTAATGTCTGTACACCATTCATTAGTCTAAATTTTCTTCTCTAATTTTTTCAATGTGATGCCGTTGATCCAGTAGATATAATAGTAGTTGCATCCACTATCAAAAGGGATGACAACGTCGAGCATGTTGGGGACGGTGATAAATTAGTTCTCCATTGAATTGGAGCAATAAATCATGGTAACATAAGCTCTATCAGGAAGTTAAACTAAGGAGCTTGTGGAATGTCAGCATGCTATAGGGTTGAGGAAGGATAGGAATTAGGAAGTTCAGGAAGGTAGTACCAACAAAGAAAACTAGTTATATATGTAAGCACACCTCTCATGCTTTTCATACATTTCACTATTGGTAGTATGAATAGCAACCTAGTTTACGGGGAGGAGTTATGTGAATAGATAAAACTTTAATGAAATATTCTATGGGCACTCACATTATTTGGTGGAAAGATTATGCATGTGTCTATATACATATAGTTTTAATAATAACTTAAGCTCTAAAATTATATATATATATATATATTTTCTTTTGCATATTCAAGTTGGGGATTTGATAGATGGTGCTAAGGAAAGATAGAGATTGTCTTGCTGATGTCTTCATATATTGATGAACTCTCAGATTTTGCAAAATTAACTTTTTGATATCATCAATTCAAGCTTACTTTATTCTCTTTTAGGTGTAGCAAAAATGAGCTTAGAACTTATGTATAAAGTACAGAAGATCAGTTGAAACTTATTTATTCCATGTTTTGAGTTCTAGTGTTTACACTTTTTTTTATATTCAAAAATCTGATGGCATATGGTCTTATTTTTTAGGTTTTGATGAAATTAAAAAGATTGTTGGGATAATTTTTTTGAGACTACCACTATATATATTTAGTTCTCAATGATGAAGATTATCTTATTTGTAGTTATTTTATCTCTTTGAAGCATTAGTCTTCATATATTATTCAGTATTACAGGATGCTTAAATAAATTATCAATGCATCATTTTTATTTTTATTTATTATTATAAATGATCTAAATTTTAAAATTGGATAGGACAGTAACATCTAAAAGTTAATTATATATCTATGTTTTATTATTGATAGTAAAGATTTATTTATACCTATATTTTGGTAACTCACGAATTTTGATTAATGTGTATTTAGTTACCCACATTTAACAAAAGAGGATGTACACTAGGTCTATACCCATGTATACACTTTCACCTACGTTAGATATTACGTGGGTAAAATGGGGATACACACACAGAAAGAAAAAAATAGGTATAAGCTACACCCATGCTGGACATATCCTTGTTTAACCAAACATGTGTACCAACGTGGGTGTAGGCATATTTCCATATTTTTTAGGTCTTTATCCATATATCTTTCATGTGGGTGTATCTCAGTTTTCTTGTAGTGAAACCTAATAAATAGCTTTTCTGTTGGTTTTCTATCCATAGGTTTTCTGCCTGTTAGCCAGTTAAATACATATTTAATGTGTTTAATGTTTTTGATCATTGGATTAGCCCAAACGGCTAGTTTTTGGGTTTATAAATTGGATCCTTTATTAATTGGGATAGGTAAAAAAAAAAAAAAAGAACTTGCTCTCTCCTCTCCTAATCTTATATTTTCTTTGACCCTCTTCTTTTCTCCTGAACCATCTTCTTTCAGGGTTTTCTTGATCAATTTTTATTCTTTCATCCACTGGATTGAAGCTCTGTCATCCTCTCCACAGTTGAAATATTTCCGATTGTATCTTAAGGTGGAGTTTTCGAATTTGATCCATACAATGGTTGAGAATCATTTTAGGATGGTGCACTATACACCTTCGGTCTGTAAATCTTTTAATTAAATTTAATAATAAAATTTTATTATTAGTTTAATTGAATCGTCGTTGGCTCTTGTGGGAAATAAATTTATCTTATGTATTCCTAATACTTACCACCTTGCAGTCTTTAGCGTATATATGCTAATCTTCATGTGTGATGATAGATGAGTTTGTGAGTTGGGAAACCAGATTCCGGACTGCATCAAGTTGCATAGCATTACTCTTAACTCCTTTCCTGTTTTTCCTCCCCAACTATAGTCGGGAACCGATGGTCTGCTGCTCCAAAGGCAATGACTCCAGCCATTTGTTACAACAGATGCTGCAACTGTAGTTTCTGGTGGAGCAAAGGTGAAGCTGAGCCTCTAGCTTCTCCCTTGCTTGCTTTGAAATCAAAGTTCCAGAACTTTACTTTCCTTTTAAGAATTTATTCTTCTGTTTCCGTTTGTCTAGAATCATTTATGTAGTGAACTGATCTATAGAAGATTGATTTCTTGTTCTTTTCTTTATCCTCCTTTCTGGGTTGGGTGATTGATCTCTTGTTAAGAAGTCCAACACCAATGGCATTCTCTGTTTTCAAATAATAAATAAGCAGAAAACAAATATGCTTAAGGTCCATTAATTTTTTTAATAAATAAATATTATAAAAAAATTAGTAAACTTTTTCATTCATCAACTTTCCATGTTCTTATACTTTGGATAGATAAATTATTGATCCATGGATAGCATTTATTCAAAAAAGTGAGAGAAAAATCTTATTCACCTATGAGGTGGATAAGTTATTTTCCTATCAATTGAGTAAACAAGATCTTTATTTTATTTCTAAAATATCCATAACTATATAATAATAATATAATAATATAATAATAATATAATATAATATCTATATTATGTTATATATTATTATCTATATAATATAATATAATATCATATAATACACCATACTATTATTCTAATATAATTTATTATTATTTTATTATAATTAACCTATTATTATAAGATAATGTATTGTTATAATATAATATATCATATTATTATATAATGTATTATAATATATATTATATGATATATAATATAGTATGATTCATAATGCTATAGTAAAATAAAATATATTATTTATATTATATTATACATTATAATATATTAAATTATACATAATATAAAATAAATTATAATAGATGTATTTATATAATAAAGGGTTTCATGGAAGATCTTAGCAATTTATTGGTGGAAGTAGTAATGCAAAAGAATATAAGTTATATTTCAGAGCCATTTTTTCAATATATAAAATAACATTGACAAATGATTTTTTTCTATCTAAATATTATTAAAAAAATATTTATTTAAAAAAATATAGACTCTTATATAAGTTATTTATCCTCTGGAGAATAGATTCTAAGCGCTTGATGTGACATTTGTGCATATGCTTACAAACTTCAAATATGATAGGGAAGACCTTGAATTTATCATTCAAACTAAGCTCTTGCTTGACGTAAAATAAATTGCAAAGAAACCCTTCCTTACTTCTAAGTGTTTTTGAGCTTTTTTTTGATTCGCCATAGAACGTGGCACAGGTGGGTGCCATGCAGCATGCTTGCAGTGTAGGGAAAAGTTGTGGTATTTTTTATTAAAAAAAAAGTTTTGTAATAAGTGAGCCTTACAGTTTTGTCATTACCGAGCTTTGCCCTTGCTTGTGTCTCCTTAAGCTCTGGATTTGCGTGGTGTGCATTGATGGTGTAGCCAACACTTGGCAAGGAGAGGGCTGCCTCCTCCCATAGGCCGGTGATTGGCACTGCTCTTTAGGTTCTCCATATTGGGTTGATGTGATGGTATACTTTTTAGTTTTCCTTTCGCGTTACGCCAAGGCCGTGTGGAGATCTCGGTAGAGAGAGAATTTCTACCCAGGGAGGTGATTCCATGTCAGCACCACGTTGGCAGCGAATGGAGTGGTTGATGAAGTGGTGATAAATAGCATTGTTCTTGGTTTCGCTTCATTGTGCTTTCATCCTTTTTCTAGTTCTACTGAAAATGGCAGGGCAACACTCAACTAGTCTGATGTCTCACTCAACCAGTTGCAGCCATCTCATTTCTTTACACATGTTACTTAGAGGGACTTTTCTCCTTTGTCACACAATGTTTCCTGTAAATGGGCAAATGAGGACCTTTCTCAAGCAGATAGGCTTTTAGGAGATGCATAGGGTCATCTCCACTCCTAGCTGTTATTTTCTTATTGTTCCATGGCCCATCTGCGTCTTAAGGTTCAACGTTTTCATCTTGGTGAAAATATTGGGCTGTACTTGTATCAGCACCTACTAATGCAACAAGTAATACTTTCTACATCACCCGCGGTGTAAATATTCAGACATGGAGCGCACTATGCCTTCCGATTGGTCCATCTAGAGCCCTCGTGGCTTGATGCGATGGCTTTCTTTTCGTGTTCAATCAGGCTTTTGTTGGCATGAAGAAAACGGAGGCGGAAGGAGGTTCCATCGCCGAATAAAATTAATGCGTGTAATAATATTTTTTAAATTTTGCATGATGAAATTATTTTTTTCCTCCAAAATAAAATGTTTTTAGTATTTTGCAATCTAATTGGACATTATAGGAGCTGTATTTCTCTCTCTTCTTTCATTTTCTGAGCGTCGAATATTGTATTTCTCTTTCTTCTTCCATTTTCTAAGTGTCGAATGCTATATTTCTCTTTCTTCTTGCATTTCCTGAGCATCTGGGTGTCTAAGATTTAGTCTGCAGGAATCATTGCGCGTCCGAGGTTGTTGGCTCTTGATTATCCCATCCAACCAACATGTCCCATCCATCAGGAAGTAAAATACCATTTGTAGATTCTTTATTACAACTTTTTTACAGTTCTTTTAATACAACAGCTCCTTTGCTAGTTAAACAAAATTAATGCATTAAACATATTCAAATGGATTTTTTTTTCCAGTTTTAAAAGTTAATGT
Organism: Cocos nucifera; assembly: GCA_006176705.1. NCBI lineage: Eukaryota > Viridiplantae > Streptophyta > Magnoliopsida > Arecales > Arecaceae > Cocos > Cocos nucifera. Next base: position 132,593 of record QRFJ01000960.1, on the reverse strand, counting down.
TATATAAAATCCTACTGGGAGTCATATAGTAAGTCCTGATGTCATGATTTCTATCTAGAATAGTTTTTGACATGTCATAATGATGTACAAGATCAAAAATTATGACATCAAAGATGTTTCTACGTTTCTTGATGTTTCTTTTTAAGGATATTATAATTTTGATTCTTAATGTCATAATTTTTATTTAGGATTGTTTTTGTTCTATGATGTCATAATTTTGATCGTTAATATTCTAATTTTGATAAAATTATGATATCCTAAAACAGAAATATTTTTGAATATAAAAATATGACATCCTATGTCAAAATTAGGACATTAGTGATAAAAAATATGACATTCTGCACGTAAAATTATAACATATTATATCAAAATTATGACATCATATATCAAAATTATGACATTCTGAAAGAGAAGCAATGCCAAACATAGAATATTTACATCCTATGGCAAAATTATGACATTAAGGATCAAATTATGACATCCATGAAGAAAAATATTTTCGAACGTAGAATTATGATATCCTGTGTCAAAATTATGACATTAAGGATCAAAATTATAACATTAAGGATTAAAATTATGGCATCAAGGAATCAAAATATGTCCGAATGTAGAATTATGATATTAATGGTCAAAATTATGACATTGTACGTTAAAATTATGACTTTCTATATGCAAAATTCTTTTGGATAAAAGTTATAGACATTATTATGACAGCTGTTCAAAATTATAATATTTTAGATAAAAATTATGATATCATGTAACCGAAATATTTTTCGAATATAGTTTTTAACATTATCGTGACATTTTATATCAAAGTTATGACATTGTGTTTGACTAGGATGCATAATTTTGGTACAAGATTAGATTTTGATATTTTTATGACATCCTAAGTTAAAATTATGATATAATAAATCAAAAATATGACATCGTAGGTCAAAATTATGATATCATGTTGGTAAAAGATAGTTCGAAGATAGTTTTGACAATATTATGATATTTTATGTCAAAATTATGACATGATATGTTAATATTAATACAAAAATACCTACAAGGAGATTATTTTATCATATTTAATGACATTGTATATAGATTAAAATTATAACATCTTAGGTCAGAATTATGACATCATGTTGGTAAAAAATTTTTCGAATATAGTTTTGACAATATTAGAATATTTTATATCAAAATTATAATATGATATGTTAATATTATGATAAAATTATCTATCAGAAGATGATTTTGTTGTATTTTATGATATTATAGATCAAAACTATGACATCATAAGTCTGAATTATGACATTCTATTAGTAAAAAATCTTCTGAAGGTAGTTTTGACAATATTAGAATATTCTATATCAAAGTTATGATATGATATGTTAATATTATGATAAAATTATTTATCAGAAAATAATTTTATCATATTTTATGACATTATAGATCAAAACTATGATATCATAGATCTAAATTATGACATTCTATTGGTAAAAAATCTTTCGAAGATTATTTTGACAAAACTATGACATTATATTTCAAAATTATGATATTATACTTTAATATTATGACAAAAACGACATCAAGGTGTCGGTTTTGATGTTTTTATGATATCCTAGATCAAAATTATGATATCGTAGGTTAGAATTATGACATTCTGTAGGTTAAAGACCTTCTGATGATAGTTTTAATAATATTATGATATTCTGTATCAAAATAATGATATTATATGTTAATATTATAAACAAAAAGTCTCATAGATTTTGGTTGTAACTTTTTTATGATATCTTAGGTCAAAATTATGATATCGCAGATCAAAATTATGATATCCTATTGGTTAAAAATCTCTAAAAGTTAGTGTTGACAATATTATGACATCCTATTTTAAAATAATAATATTATATGTTAATATTATGAACAAAATATCTCCGAAATATCGGTTAAAACTTTTTTATGATATCCTAGGTCAAAATTATGATATCGTAGATCAAAATTATGATATCTTATTGGTTAAAGACCTTCTGAAGATAGTTTTGATAATATTATAATATCTTGTGTCAAAATAATGATATTATATGTTAATATTATGAACAAAAAGTCTTCCAAATTTAGTTTTGATAATATTATGACATACTATTTCAAAGAACTTTGTATTTATGACTTTCAAATGTATTTTATAACTTTAAAAAATATTCTGTACATCTTTTATAGATATTCCTGTAAATGATCAAATGGACAAGCCTTTATGTGATGGTTTTTTTGAGAATCTATCTCCTCCTAGTGCACCATTTGTAGATAAGAATAATATAGATCCTCACGTTGGAATAGAATTTGATTCAGTAATAGATGTGTACAATTTCTATAATGGTTATGCGAGAAGAGTCAGTTTTGGAATCACAACCATGTGCGGTAGATCCAATAAGAATAATGTATGTTGCTTCAAATATTTAGTATGCTGGAGGTTAGGGAAATCTAAGAAATTAGATATTTCTATGAATCCTAGGGACACTGGCAAAATTGATTGTAAGGCGTCAATAAAAACTAGAATTGATACTAAGACTGAAAAATGGAGATTGGATAACGTTATTCTAGAACACAACCATAAGCTGTCCATATCAACCATCAATTTTCTACGGTCCCATAAGAAGATCAGCACACCAGAAAAAGCAGAGATTAGTAAGATGCATTTTGTGAATATACCTACAACTCAAATATACTCTGCCATCGCAAGAAGAGGGAAGAAGGCAATTGAAATTCATGAAGAAGGATGCTCATAATTACATTTGCTGGAAATGTTAAAGTCAACTAAAAGAAGAAGATGCATAGTCAATGGTTCTCCATTTCGTGCAAATGCAAGCTAATAATGCAAATTTCTACTATACATTGGACTTGAACGACAATGCATAGTTAAGGTCTATCTTCTGGATCCATCCAAGGTCAAGAATGACATGTACTTATTTTGCGGATGTATTGATCTTTGACTCCACTTATCTCACAAATACATTTCAAATGTTATTCTATCCATTTATTAGAGTTAACCACCATGGACAGTCCACCTTGCTTGACCATGCATTATTGTCAGACGAGATAATGAAGACCTTTAAATGGGTATTTCAGTCATGGCTGGATGGAAATGGTGGCCAAGCACCTAATGCCATAATCACCGATCAGGATAAGGTGATTGAGGTTGCTGTCAAGATGATTTTTCTAAATGCATGATACCGATTTTATTTTTGGCATATTTTGAAGAAGATCCCTAAAAATATAGGCCATATATGCATAGCGCATTCCAAATTTATGGTTAAATTCGATGAGGTTGTATATGACACTATAACTATACAATCTTTTGAGAAAAAATGGAGACAACTCATGGACAAGTATGAAGAATGCAAGGTGGTAGATTAGTTGTATGGTCTCTATAAATGCCAAGATAAATAGATTCCTATCTATCTTAAGGATACATTCTTTGCAGGTATGTTGGAATCAAAGGTAGTTTTTTTTTTTTTTTTTATCTTTTTTTTGCTAAGTTTTGAATGATATTCAGTAATACTAATACTATCTCACTAATATTCTTTGGTCCTAACTTCCTTTCTAGGTATGTCCTCCTTTGAGAGGAGTGAGAGCATGAACCACTTCTTTGATGGATTTGTTAATTCGAAAACAATACTAAAGAAATTTATCGAGAGATATGAGAATGCTTTGGAGAAAAGATTCAAAGCAAAAAATGAGCAAGATAATATCTCACTACAAACAAATGCTTTCCTCAAAACATCCTCGCAATTTGAGAGGCAAGCAACAGCCATGTACACTAGGTGCATATTCAAAAAATTTCGAAATGAGGTACTTAAGATGGTTGCATTAAATGCTTAATTAACTAAAGAATGTGACAACTTCGCTACATATTTTATGAAGTCATTTGAGAGATTTGAAGTAAACAAAATTGAGAAGGAGATTGTAAAAAATTATTATGTTACTTCGTCTAGCCAATTGGAAGAAGTGAAATGCTAGTGTCGATCATTTGAGTTCAAAGGATACTTGTGCAGGCACACCTTATTGGTTCTCCATCAAAATAAAGTATTTCGCATTCTAAAAAGTATTTTCTCAATAGATGGTGCAAGGACATGAAATATCGATTCGATATTTTAGATTGCGATGTTCAATTCTATGATAAAAGCACCAAAAAATCTAGGTAACTATATTTATGATATCCTGTGATAACTATAATTATGATATCCTGTGATAACTATAATTATGATATAGGTATGCTTTGATGAGTCATCGGATGATGAAGCTTACGGAGGTTGCATCCATATCTGAAGATGCTTTTAACCTAGTGATGGCTGATCTGACTCTATTATTCAGAAGAGCGGTAGATGCTAATTGTTCAGCACAACATCGTTCAGAACTTACTATCTGGGATCCGATTAATATAGCCACAAAGGGACGACCAAGAGAGAGAAAAATAAAAAGTGAAGTTGAAAAGAACTCGAAGAAATCAAAGAAGTCAAAGAAAGCTGAGAATAAAATAACAGATTATCCATCTGCCGAAGACAATGGTAAAAGGCTTGCTAAAAGATAGAGAACGACTCCATAAGAAGTTATGGAGGTAGTGCAACAAACAACCTCTACCAATCATCCACCATATGATCCATTTTTGGAAGAGTTTGATGCTTTTATATCCAGCCAACTTACACAAGAGACTGAGACAAATTTATGAAGTTGTAGGTAAAATTTATAACATAGGATGAGTTTGATGCTTATGTGTATATATTATAATTATAACGCAATACCGATACAGGATGTCATATTTCTGCAGGTAAAGCGTTCAAGATAGGTTTTTGTACTGTGATATCATAATGTAAATCTTAAATATTATAATTTTGACATAAGATGTCATAATTCTACATTCGAAGATATTTCTGTGCACTATTGTCATAAATTTGATCCTTGATAGAGTTAAATTTGATACAAGATATCAAAATTCTGAGTTCGAAAAAGTTTCTTTAGAAAATGTCATGATTTCTATGCATGGGTGTCATAATTTTGATAAAATAATATCATAAATTTTATACAGGCTACCATATTTATGAGATGGATAATTCTTTCTAGAATTATCCTTATAAGATTCTATGCTCCAAATTTTTGACCTCTTTTTATGTCATTTTTCAATGAAATGTTATCTTTTTTGATAGTCTCGATATTTTGACATCGCGGGAAGTGTCACCAAGAGAACTTGCATTTACTCTAGAGGTGCAGTCTTCCAAGCCAATAAGGGGGCAACACATGGCATGTTTATTTAGGTGATGGATCGGTACCCCTCATTCCTAGCTCTCTATAAATCAAAGAAAATGCCTGCTATTGTTGAAAGTGTCAGAGAAGATGGGACTGTGTTTTAATGGCTCGTTGGGTGGCAATGTTCGCATCTGAATAGATGGTTTACATGCTAATGTTTCTATTGTTGTTTTGGTTGGAATGCTCTGCCTACTCATTATAATCCTATCATTGCTCTTTATGTTTATCTGATGTATATCGTAATAGATGGTTTTTCAAACCATCTATCTTAATAAAATTTTATTTTAAAGTTTAAACATACTATATGTCCAATGATGTCACAATTTCGACATAGGATGTTATAGCTCTTCGTTCAGGAATGTTTTTTATGATAGAAACCAATTATTTAAACTATAACTTTATAAGTTTTATTCTTCATGTCATAATTCTACATTTGAAGAAGTTACCTATGATAGAATGTCATATTGTACAACTACAATACCATATTTGTGCAAGTATAGCATTCAAAGATGTTTTCTACGCCATGCCGTTATAATTTTGATAAAGAATATCATAATTCTTCATTTTGGGATGTTTCCTATAATCTTTAATGTCATAATTTTAACACAAGATGAGTTTGATGCTTATGCATGGAGCCAAATAATGACAACAGAGAAAATAATTTTGGTGGTATAATATTTGTCCGCCATGATACTGCTGCTTGATGGAGGGTTTATCCTCCCATCCTCTGAAACGATGTCATAATTTTAACCTATATTATCATAATTTTCATCAAGATGTCATCAACCAGCATTCAAAAATATTTGTTTAACATGATGTCCTAATTTCGCATTTACTGATGTCATAATTTTGATCTTTAATGTCATAATTTTATTCATTAATATCATAATTTTGACACAAGATGACGTAATTCTACGTCTAGGCATGTTCCTATTTATGGATGTCATAATTTTGATTCTTATTATCATAATTTTGATAAGAATATCATAATTCTACGTTCGGAGGTGTTTCTATTCCATGATCTCATGATGTTGACCATTCATGTCATAATTTTATCATAAAATATCATAATTCTGTGTTCGAAGATGTTTTTGTTCCAAGATGTCATAATTTTGATATTATTATGACATTAGACGTCAAACTTATGACACCTTAGATTGAAACATCTTCGAACATAAAATTATGATATCCTGTATCAAAATTACAATATTAATGTTCAAAATTATGATATCCTTAAATAGAAACATCTCCGAACGCTGAATTATGATATTCTGTGATAAAATTATGATATTAATGGTCAACATTATGACATCTAGGGTCAAAATTTATACCGACCATAGGCCCTATATAAATAGAAGTTAGGGCTACTAGCTATGGACAAAAGAGGATCTCATCGGCCTTCGCTTCAGGTGAAGATGTCGTCACCACGATACTGCTGCTCGATGGAGGGTTTATCCCGCCACCCTTTGAATCGATGCCAGGAGCTCGAGAGGGATGTTTTGTCCGATATTCATCTTGGATTGGGAGGTATTAAAAATTACCGTCCATCCATGCACCCTCGGCCTATGTGTGGAGCATAGCAGCAATGAGAGGAGTGCCGACATGATCGATAGTGATTGCAACCTCCTTGACCATAGAAAAAGAGCATCGATCTTGATTTTGTTATTTACTTCGTTTGTCCTAATTTGTAAAATGGGTTATTAGATTTCATCAAATTATGAAATATATTATAAATATATTGTAAATAATGAAATATCTTCTTTATTTTTGGAAGAGGTTGCTTGTACATATGGTACTTGTTTGATGATTTTTGCTTTAAAAAATTTATTTACGAATGAAGATAATTTTTATACAGTATCTTGTATTTGTATAACTACTGCATTCAAGGATGTTTTCCATTCCTTGATGCCATAATTTTTGAAAAAAAGATGAATACTTTCGACATAGGATATCATAATTCTGCATTCGAAAACTTTTTCTGTGCTGTAATATCATAAATTTAATCTATAAAATCATAATTTTTAACTAAAGTTCTCATAATCCTTTCTTCGTGGATGTTAACTATAACTGGATGTTATAATTTTAACTTATATAGTCATAATTTTGATCAGGATGTCATCAACCAGCATTCGGAAACATTTGTTTAACATGATGTCCTAATTTTGCATTCGCTGATATCATAATTTTGATGATTAATATCATAATTTTGATTCTTAATATCATAATTTTGACTGTTAATGTCATAGATCGTTAATGTCATAATTCTGCGTTTAGACATGTTTCTATTCATGGATGTCATAATTTTGATCCTTATTATCATAATTCTAATAAGGATGTCATAATTTTGCGTTCGGGGGTGTTTCTATTCCATGATCTCATGATGTTGATCATTTATGTCATAATTTTATCACAGGATATTATAATTTTGCATTTGGAGATGTTTCTATTCTAATATATCATAATTTTGATATTATTATGACATTGGATGTCAAATTTATGACACCCTAGACTGAAATATTTTTGAATGTAGAATTATGATATTCTGTGTCAAAATTATGACGTTAATATTCAAAATTATAATATTCTTGAATAGAAATACCTTCGAATGCAAAATTATAACATCCTATGATAAAATTATGATATTAATGGTCAACATTAGGACATCTAGGGTCAAAATTTACACTAACCACAGGCCCTATATAAATAAAAGTTAGGGCTACCAGTTATGGGCAAAAGGGGATCTCATCGACCTTTGCTTTAGGTGAAGATGCCGTCGGCATGATACCACTGCTCGTTGGAGGGTTTATCCCTCGATCCTTCGGATCGATATCGAAAGCTCGAGAGGGGTATTTTGTTCGACATTCGACTTGGATTGGGAGGTATTGAAAATTGCCGTGCCTTCATGCAGTCTCGGCCAATGCATGGAGCGTAGGAGCAAGGAGAGAAGGAGAGTGCCGACATGATCAGAAGTGATTGCAAGCTCCTTGACCCTAGAAAAAGAGCATCGATCTTGATTTTTTTATTTATTTTGTTTGTCCTAATTTGTAAAATGGGTTATTATATTTCATCAAACTATGAAATATATTATAAATATATTATAAATAATGAAATATCTTCTTAATTTTTGGAAGAGATTGCTTGCACATATCATACTTGTTTGATGATTTCTGCTTCAAAAAATTTATTTGTGAATGAAGATAATTTTTATATAGGATCTTATATTTCTATAACTACTGCATTCAAGAATGTTTTTCATTTCGTGATGCCATGATTTTTTAAAAAAAAGATGAATACTTTTGACACAAGATATCATAATATCAGCATTTGGAGACTTTTTCTGTGCCGAGATGTCATAAATTTAACGTACAAAATCATAATTTTTAACCAAGTTCTCATAATTCTTTCTTCGGGGATGTTAACTATGACAAGATGTCATAATTTTCACCTATATTGACATAATTTGGACCACGATGTCATCAACAAGCATTTGGAAATATTTGTTTGACTGGATGTCCTAATTCTACATTGGGGATATCATAATTTTGATGCTTAATGTCATAATATTATCTCTTAAAATTATTATTCTGCATTCCATGATGTTTATGTTCAAGGATGTCATAATTTTGACTCTTAATATCATAATTTTGACATGGGATGTCATAATTCTGTGTTTGGACATGTTTCTGTTCCCGAATGTCAAAATTTTGATCATTAATGTCATAATTTTGACACAAGATATCATAATTTTGATCGTTAATATCATAAATTTTGATCCTTAATGTCATCGAATGCGAATGAAGATAATTTTTATACAGAATCTTATATTTCTATAACTACTACATTCAAGTACGTTTTCTATTTCATGATGTCAAAATTTTTAGAAAAATGATGGATACTTTCGACACATGATATCATAATTCTGCATTCAAAAATATTTTTATTCTAGAATGTCATAATTTTGATCATTAATATCATAATTTTGACACATGAAATCATAATTCTGCATTCGGATATGCTTTTATTCTAAGATGTCATAATTTTGATCTAAAATGTCATAATTTTGATACTTAATGTCGTAATTTTGATATCATGTTTTGAAATATTGACATTAAGTGTGTCAAGATAATAAATAGCATTCTGATTACCTATATTCACTGTTAACCAAAAACTGATTTATCATAAAATGTTAAAGAAATTATACTTCTGCATGAAGTTTTATCTTATCATAACTATATAATTTGACAATCCTATATTAAGTGTCATACAAAAAATTAACTCACTTAAAATGATAAATTCACTATGATACAAAGTATTCACTCTCTTATAATGATACAAAGAATTTTTTCTGTCACTGTGATATAAAGAATTTTTTCTATCAACGGGCTTCAACTTTGTCAATGACAGCAATCACTCTCCGTTCGAGCCCTTCTTTTATTATTTTTGCAGCAAGTTCCCTCCGATATTGAACGACGTCAGCTTGGTTGAAGTTCCATTTCTGTGATCTGTCCTTGCGAGCAAGAAAGTCCATATACTTCAAGCAGTATAAACCATAATCTAGAGAACCCAGGGGTTGGGAAGGGCAGTCTTCATCTTCTTCCACATTCCATTCATCCACTTCTACATTATCATAATATATGTGGAACATGGCTCCTAGTATCTTATGCCACTTCCTAGCAATAGCCTTATATTTGGCATTGCACTTGATGGAATTTAGGTGAATAATTTTTTTTGCATCCATATCCATAACCATCAAGTGCCAGTGGATGTTTTTTGCATTGATGATGCTAAAAAAGAACCTAAATTTTTTCTTATCATCATCACTAACTCCACCGAAAATGAACTCTCCCACCATGCCAGCTAGCTCATGATGTGTTGCTATCGATTGAATACACATGCCGGCTATCATTATGGGAGCAATGATGCACTTATGGTACAAATCTGATCGTTCCCTCCATTTTTTTATGAAGAAAGTCCTGACTAGCATCAATTATCTATTCATGTAAACCATTATATTATGATGTAAAAAGAAAAGAAATCAAAAATACACATGATATCTAGAACAAAAAATGAGAACAAAAAATAAACAAGAGTTGAATCCTTACATCGTCAATTATCATTCGTGCAAATAGGAGGTTATGAAGATTGGACCTAGTGATGCTGCCTCCTTCAGCATTATTGAAGACAATCTCACTGTAATGGAAAATACAAGGATATCATAAATCACACTAGGTACTATGTTATACAGGATGTCACGGATGTCATAAATCACTTATGAGTTAATTCTTTCAGACAAGAACATCTCAATAATGGCATCATCCTCCTCAGACAATGATCTTTTGCTTTGATATTCGCATGAATGCCCAATGAATCCCTATGTTAAAAGATCAGGTTAAAAAATATAACGCAGTATGACGATCTCATGACAGTCAATGAAAAATATAGGTATGTCTATCTCATCTTCATTTCATTGTACGCTTGATATATTTGACAGGTCCAGAAATGGTACTTCTTTGGATTTCGATTCTATCTTAGTCTTTTTTGTTGGCATGCGGATCTCATAATTTGGATCTTTTGTCATATGAGAGGCCTTGCACACCATGTGTTCTTTTTTTATCCTCCTCTCGAGTAAATATGTCAGTGTCTTTGGCTTATCCTCCCTCTTATTTTTCTCCTTATTTTTCTTCGCATCCACCTTCTTTTTTCCTCCCTTTTTTTCTTCCTCCTCCCTCTTCTTCTTCTCCATTACCTTCTTCTCCTCCATGTTTCTTTCTTCATGCTCCCTCTTCTTCTTCTCCTCTTGCACCCTTTTCTCCTCCTCCATTTTTTTTCTTCCTCCATCTTCTTCTTCTCATCCTTCTTCTTTTTCTCCTCTTCCATCCTTTTCTCATCCTCTTCCTTCTTTTTCTTTCTTCCTGCTCCCTCTTCTTCTCTCTTCCTTCCTTTTCTTTGTTCCTGCTCCCTCTTCTTCTCTCCTCCTTTCTTTTTCTTTCTTCCTCCTCCCTCTTCTCCTCCTCCTCCTCCTTCTTTTCCTCCTTCTTCTTATAATTCTCCATCCTATTTTCCTCATCCTCCGTCTTCTCCTCCTCCTCCTCCTTCCTTCTTCTCTCTTCTGCCTCCTTCCTCTTCTTCTTCTTCTCTTCCACTTCTTTTTCTTCTTTCCCTCCTCCTCCTTTCTATTCTCCTCCTCCATCAATTTTCTTTCTTCCTTTTCCTTCTTCTTCTTGTCCTCCTCCATTTTTTCCTTTCTTCCTCTTCTTCTCCTTCGCTTCCTTTTTCTTCTTCTTTATGAAACTTTTTCTTTCCTCCTCTCCCTTCTATTCCTCTTGGTCATCATATTCTTCATCATCTTTCTCCTCTTCCCACTTTTCTTCTTCATCCTCCTCCCACTTTTTATCCTTGATCCTCTTTTCGATCAAAAAATTTAATAGCTTATCATGAATGAGGATATTTTTTCTAAGCTCTTCAATGTCAATCCTTAGCTATGCACACATGGCACAGCCAGCTGAAATAGGCTCCTCCAATTTTGCTTCATTAATACTATGAGTGCTCTTTTTTCTATCTTCAACAAAATTGTGAAGCCAGTGCTTCTGTAGTGCAGGTCGAAGATGCTTCGACCTAATAATATAAAAGAAGAAGCACAAATCAGAAAATCTCATAACTTTAAAGAATGTAATCCGAATGTGTTTTATCTGAAATATCATAATTTTACATAAAATATCATAATAAAGTTTCTAAAAGATTTTTTAACAATACCATATCATAATTTCATCTAAAATATCATCATTTTATTTTAGGATGTCATGATAATGTCAAAACAGATATTTATAGGATGATTTCGCTACTAGATATCATAACTTTTATATGAAATATCATAATTTTGACATACAATATCATAATAATGTCCGAAACCTTCTTTTAAAAAAAATTTGCATAAAAAAAGTTATAATTTTAATGTTAAGTATCATAACTTTAATATAGGATGTTATAATTTTTATTAAGTCAACTTTCGAAAGTGTTTTGCCAACACGATATCATAAGATGGTCAAAAAATATCATCATTTTGACATAAAATATCATAATAATATCAAAAAATATATTATGATTGTAATTCACTACTAGATATCATAATTTTAATCTTTAATATCATAATTTTGACATAGAATATCATAATAATATCTAAAATGACATAATTTTGACATCAAATATCATAAATTTTATAAAGAATGACACAGAATGTCATAAATTTTATAAATATATGACATCCTATGATAGCTTATTATTGTAAGATTACCTCGTAGGGTTGGATGTTGTCAAATTTATATCATGACTTCTTTTTCTGCAAACACGCCACCTCAACAACCTTGAAAGTTTTGAAGGATCAGATGGAGCTTGAATATTTGTGTGCTCTAGGAACCACACCTGTACATGAGCATTTTCACAAAATAGACTATAGAAAAACTTTTAAAAATATAAAAAATTATACTCTGAAAATAAAATTATTTAAGTTTACCACGAGGGCTGTCGAACAGTCAAAAAGAGTGCGCTGTCTCCTTCCCTTATCAATCCTCTTTGCTTTGCGAGGCTCCCCTGACCTCAGGTAGCTAGCAATCTTTGGAAGGACCTCAACCATCAGGTTCTTGATGAAAATGCTCCATGCAAAAGATCCCAATTATGATAAGTCATCTAAAAATGAGATCACATCTCTTGGACAAGTTTGGTTTGATTTTGGAGCCAAGAAAAGTGCAAAAATTATGCTATCCAAAGCTTGATGGTATCTTCAATATCCTCCTTTCTTTTCGATGATTTTAGTTGACTAATCAAAGACTCCAATCTTTTATATTATAGCTGCAAATACTTTCCAAATCTGTCAAACAACCTCCCCTTCTTCTTCAATTTTTTGGTTACTGAGATTTTCATACCGTGACATGGAAGATCGATGATTAGTGCTACTTCCTTCGCACTAAATGTTATTACTTTTTCTACAATAATGAATTGATCTCCTCCAATGTGACATTTTATGATGTTAGAGAGGAGTACCCCTTCTACCATAAATGGCTCCATGTCAATAAATGCACCGAATGGAGTCTTCCGGATGAGCTAAATGTGCTCAGGGGAAAAGCCGATATTTTAGACATTTTGAACATAAACTCCAGATTTACAAGAGTTTTTAAAAATTAGAGTCCTTCGTTAAAAAAATTGGGAAAAAATTTGCGATGACACAGCAAGAAAAAATTGGATTGTCAATAACAGAAACTCAAAGTAATAAACAACATGTCATAATCTTGACTAAAAATATCTTATGGAGGTGCTTTGCCTAGCAGATGTCATAAGTTCAATAAAATTATCAAACTTTGACATAGAATCCCATAATAATATCAAAATTATGACATTCTATCAAAGAAATAAATATAAAAGTAGAATTACGACATCCTGTGTCAGAATTATGATATTTAACGTCAGAATTATGATACTTAACATCAAAATTATGATATTATGGATCAAAATTATGACATCCGATATAAAATGCATCAATAAATAAAGAATTATAATATTTTGCATCAGAATTATGATATTTTATATCAAATTATGATATTATGGATCAAAATTATGACATCTTAGAGAAGAAGCATCACCAAACGCAGAAATATGACATATTATGTCAAAATTATGATATTAAGGGTATAAATTATGACATCCATGCACAAAAACATCCTTGAATTCAGAATTATAACATCTTAAGTTAAAATTTTAATATAGAATGTGATAACAATATCAAAAATCATATTCTACTGAAAATTTGACTATTGGATGTCATAATTTTTATACAAAATATTATAATTTTAATGTTAGATATTATAATAATGTCTAAAACTTTTTTCAAAAAAATTTTGCATAAAAAAAATCATAATTTTAACCTATAATTATATAATTCTGACATAGGATGTCATTATTTTTATTAAAGAATTCATTACGGAGGTCTTTTGAAATACGATGTCATTATTTTAACTAAAATATCATAATTTCACATATAATGTCACAATAATGTAAAAAACTAAATTCGAAATATATTTTGACTACATGATGTCATAATTTTTATCTGAAATGTCATAAATTCGAACACGATGTCATAATAATCTCTAAAACTTTCATCCGAAAGAATTTTGCATATAGAAAGTTATTATTTTAATATAGAACGTCATAATTTTGAAATAGAATGTCATAATTTTTGTTAAAGAATGTCTTACGGAGGTGTTCTACTTGCAAGATGTCATAAATTCATAAAAAAATGTCATCATTTTATCGTAGAATGTTATAAAAATATCAAAATTATGACATCCTTGCACAAAAAAATATATGAAAGTAGAATTATGATATTTAACATTAGAATTATGATATTTAATGTCAAAATTATGACATTAAGGATCAAAATTATGACATCTGATATAGAATGCATCAATGAACGTAGAATTATGATATTCTGCATCAGAATTATGATATTCTAGAGAAAAAACATCAACGGAGATAGAATTATGACATCCTGTGTTAAAAATATGATATTAAAGATCTAAAGTATGACATAGTTGGTTAAAATAATGACATCGTATTAGTGTAACGCCTTTCAAAGGTACTTATGACTATATTATGACATTATAAGTCAAAATTATAGCATTATAGTTTAATATTATGACAACTTTTATGTAAAATACATCACAAGTATAATTTTTGAATTTTTTATGACATCCTATTTCAAATTTATGATATTCTATATTAATATTTTGCCATATCGTTGGTAAAATACAACTCAAAAATAGTTTTGATGATATTTTAGGCAAAACGCCTTCCGAAGATACTTTTTATCTACTTCCGAAGGTAATGATTTTGATACATGATGTCATAAATTTCGTTTGACGTGACATGTAAGCCTATAGGATGTCATAATTTTTATCTACGAGATAGATATTTATAAAACCTGAAAGTAAACTACTCTAAAATAAATTGAGAAAGTAAAAAATCTTTAATAGATATCCTAAACCTTGAAAGAAGTGCCCTAAACCTAACAGGAGTTTATCTTCTTCTCTTTTCTCTATTTCATGCCTTTCGGAGGTTGTTGGCTCATCCTCTGCCTTGTAAACAACCATTGCTATACTCTCTTTGATCAAATCCTCTTCTTCGTTGCCTTCTCCTTGATGCCTTTTAAACTCGAACTTTTTAGAAGCCATAACTGAAAATTCTTCCTCACCCAATAGAATCTCTTGTATTATGTTGAAATGCTCACTTCAAAGATGGTCCGTTCGATATGCTCCGCTTTTTTAAAAAAAAATAAGAAAAATACTAATCATCGGAGTGGAGGGAAAACGAAAAGGCTTTTTCGGAGAGAAGATGATGAAATTGTTATGTTGATTTTTGTCTCTTTTCTTTAGTAAGCAACGGGGACAAAATCATCTTTTCATGTTTTTGAAAAGATCAGGATTAATTACAGAACAGAAAATGATGATGCCGTCTGTGAGAACACCGCAGCCGTCGCATCAAGTCATGAGAACTCCAGGTAAACCAATCGGAAGACGTGGTGCGCTCAACGTCTAAATTTTTACACCGCAGGTAGTATAGAAAGTATTATCCCTAATGTAATATGCATATTAAATATTGGTTCTTATTGTCTTAGCCAATACAAATTGATATATGGAAGATATTGCTAATATATCAAAGGTGTTAATCGGTGTGATATTAGTTCATATTAAAAAATCTTGTGAGTGATGAAAACAAAATGCATGAGATTTAGGCTGCTTCGATTTGGTTTGTTACATGTTCAAGTTCGTGTTATTCCCTTAACGAGCTAACTTACATGAACTTCAAAACTGCTGTTTAGATTTTTGGGAATTTACTCAAGTGGCATATCTTTCTCCTTACTATTTTCTTTTAGGCTGCTTTGGATCAGGAATAAATCAGGCAGGGGGATATGAATAAGCCTAGCATCCAACAGCTTCAACAACAAAAAGGGCTGGGGATGATGATCCTATTTGAACTTGCCTATGCTGGGCAACTATTTGAAGGGAAAGAAGTTATAAGCTATTTTTGGCATAATTGTGTCTATTTTTTTAATGAATATGTTGGATATTAGATTCGGATTGGACATCCATGATGGGCCTACCCGATCTGATCCATTACATAATTAAAAAAAGGTTGATGATGGTGGTGGTTGATGATAAGTGACAATGATGATATTGGCAGTACGCCATTAGGGGTGAGTTTCACCAAGTTGCTTCAGATCGGTTCAACTTATAACCAATCTGAGCCAGTTTCACTAGTAAATTTTGAGCTAAGTTAAGCTTCACTACTACGTTTAATAAGGCCACTAATCATATTGGGCTCATTTATGACCCCAACTATGAAATGTGTTTGGGCCCAGCTTGGGTTCGGCCGGGCTCCTGAGCAATTCGCATAAATAATTTTAATTTTATTTTTTTTAAAAAATAGAAAATTTTAGAAAATTGAAAAAATAGAATTATCAAGTATTGCTTCCATCTTGATTTATATGTTTTATTAAACAAATACTGAAAGTTGCAAATGGGTGGTGATGTGAATTATGGTCATGGGATAAGTGGGTGTATTTTTACTGCCGATATTTAGATGGATCAGGTGTCTATATATATAGCCTGTGCAATTCCTCAAAGATGGCTGCCTGGTGATGGATAGTCTACATTTATAAGTACTTATTGGATGAAAACAAAGAGCACGCCCAACGATACCTAACATCGATGATGGGATGTATCGGCCACCAGACCCGTAATGTATGTTATAATTTCTCATCTGGAAAGAGCAACCTATCTCTCAGTTTCCGAAGCTCCACCATAAAAGATCCTTCCCTTCCTATCTTCACTCTCGTCTTCTCATCAGCCCAGTATCTCTTTTTTGCTTTTACTTTATCTCAACCTTCGGTTAATCAAATTGCAACATCAATCTTTCTTTCATACGCATCATATGCATTCTCATCGTTCGGAGAAATGCCTAACCATGATATTTGTTGTGTATGAAAGCTCCCCTCCATTTCCAATGAACCTTTCTTTTATGCGCATCACATGCATTCTCCTCATTCGAAGAAATGCCTAACTTTGATATTTGTTGTGTAAGAAAGCTCCTCTCCACTTCCTACAAACCAAATGAGTACTCTATAGGGTCGGTGGCTTGCTTGGTGCTCTCTAGAGTTGTCCAATGCCCTCGGTGGCCGATGGATCTTTTACTGCTCATTTTTAGAGCTGTGCAGAGGGATGAATGATGGAGGTCTAAGTGGTTTGAGATCTGTGTGGTGGTAATCCAATGGTGGATTCACACAGAGGAAGGTGAATCCTTTTTTCACATGAAAGATACAATCCGAGCTCTCTCTGTGTTTGTGGAGGCAATGATGATGAAAGCTCTTCAGATCCCTCCGATGTTTTTTCCTTCTTTTTGGTAACCATTGCCTAGCAGCTTAGATGGTCTGCTGGTCTACAAACAACCGCTACTACAATGATTCGTTTGAGGAATAGTAAAGGTGGAGGAAAGGTGGATCAAAGAAGAGTCTGAGCCTCTACTTGCTAGTTCCCAACCTTTTTATCTTCTAAGATAAGTGTTGCTGTAGAATTTCAATTTTAGTCGGAATGACTAGAGTGAGGCAAGATGATGGTCTCCTATCAATGAGACCTGCAAAAAATTTTGATCGGAGTTGGATTTGGCGGAACCCTTCAACGCTTAAGTCAGAACTCTGGAACAAGGGAGAAGGAGCATATGAGAGAGAGAGAGAGAGTTTACTTGATATTGTCCAGCTATGCAACCCAAGAGGAGGGGGGGTGAATTGGATTTTTAAAAGTTTAAAGCTAAATAAGAATAACCAAGATAATGTGATGATATGCAATTTATATGAGGTGGGTAATTTAAGTGAGGTGAAAAGATAAATAGTAAAAAAGTAAGTATTTAATAAAATAAGGATGGAAAAATAGTAAGCACACCATAAACAAACAAGATTTATAGTAGTTCGATGCCAATCTTGTACTTACATCTACTTTCTAAGTTCCTACTTGAAAATTCAAATCTACTAAACGTATTCAACAAGAATACAATGTCGGTACCTCCGACCTTAGCTATCCCAAGCTAGAATACTTATTTTTCGGATACAAGTCAACCAAATATAATTCAATTCAAGATTTGGATTAACCTTTCCAAGTTTTGAAATTTCTAAAACTTAAATCAAAATAATAAAATAGAGTATGAGTGTTAACAATAATGAAATACAAAATTAGCCCCTTTAGTGAGCAAATAAAATATTAAAAACTCTTTACACAACAAAGGAAGAAACTTTTCTAATTTTTTTCAAGATTGTTGGAGACTTGAATGAGCTTTTGATAGGTTGGCGAACTTGAAATGAAAGCTTCTTTGCTTGAAGAGGATTTTTTACTTATGACTGAAATGAATGCTTGAATCTTTTCTTTTCTTTCCTCCTTTTGAACCTTTATATCTTCAATAAGTATTAGAGAAAAATCTGGACAGGATTAGAGCTGTTGGAGGACTTTAAATGTGCATTAAATGCAATCAAAATGGACTAAAAAATTGCTATTGTGGAGTTTTTCTATCGCAGGGGTTGACCCCTAGGTCATCTCCTGCACAGGGATCGACTCCAGGGTCAGCCCCTATGGTAGAAAAATAGAAAATGGTCAGTTTTTATTTTCTATCCTATAAAAATAGTAAAGATCGACCCTAGGATCGACTCCTAGCATAGGGGTCGACCTTAGGGTCGTCTTCTTTGGGGTGCCGACTAAAAATTAGCATACCAATCAGCCCATTTTAGTAGGGGTCACTCAGGGGTTGACTCTTTTACTAAAACCTGATTTTCTTTCAAAATATGCATCCAAAATTTATGAAACTATCTTCAATTGATCAAAAATCTTCTAGGCTTGTTCTTGAAGCTTCCAAAATAAATTTTCTCTAATTTTATAAAATTTATGATTTTGCCCCTCTTCATCTTTCTTCCTGATTTTCTTTCAAATTATGCATCCAAAATTTATAAAATTACCACCAATAGATCAGAAATCTTCTAGACTTGTTGTTAAGGCTTTTGAAATATTTTTTCTCCAACTTTATAAAATTTATGATTTTATCTCTCATCATCTTTTTTTAGTAAACTTGAAATTTCTTATCGAACCTAAAACACAATTGATCTTTTTTCAAGCCAAAATTATTAGTATCTCCTTAAATATTTTATAATCATCAAAATCAATTCTTAGAGGAACAATCTTTTTATTTTGATGATGACAAAATATTTGAGTATAAGAAAAATATAATATATATGAAGCATTGATTAAAAATTTTAAATTTATAAAGATACATCACTTGAATATTATAGCCAATCATTTGAATAAAGTGCATCATGGGTAGTTTGAAGTTTGAAGATTACTTATAAGATTATTTTCTTTAACAATTTCTTTTTGACAATTTCTCTTGATATATTTGCTTATTGCCCAATTGCCTTTGATAATTTTTCATAATTTTGCTTATTGTTCATTTCTATTTTTCTACTCCCTCTTTTTGACATCATCAATTAAGAAAAAATTATTCTTTTCTTGTTTTGAATAAAATTTACTCCCTCTTTCTAATAAAAAGGAAGAACCTGCTCCTTGAAAGATGATTCATAATATAATTGATATTATATATGAAAAATATATTTCATATTTATAATAAAATAAGATATGAACATTCAAAATACATAAGAGTCACACATTAAGTAAATAGTTCTAGCCAAAATACATAAAAATATGACATAAAGTTTATATTATAAATCAGAAGTATAAATAGTTAGCCATACAAAATAAGCACCACATACAATTAAAATTGGCCAATATATATCATGATGTAATTAATTTAAATATATGAATGTACACTTCATGAATATTCTCAATTTATCTTTAGTTCATCACACATTTTTCATATACTCATTATACTATAATGTCTCAATTCAAATCAATGAGTATTAAAATTTCAAGCATCAAATTATTGAATATTTTAAGCATCAATTCATTAAGCATATACTCAACATTCCTCTTCTTATTTTTGATAATTATTAAAAAACTTATGGGAAGGATTAAGAAAATCATCAAAATCAATAAAATATAGTAGTGTATCGAATGAGAGATGTATCAAATTCATAAAATAAAGAAATAAATTATTTTTCTTTTGAAAATTTATCTTTGGATTTAAAACATGCTTAAAACATCATTTTTTTTTACAGAAATTTGCTTGAATTCAAATATCAAAGGCTCTCCCCCTTATTAAATGATTATAACTTTTATAACTAGATTTTTAAATATATATTTTTTAAGCTTTAAGAGGAATAGAGCTTTTCAAAGTTTTGAACAAAGAAATCAAGCATAACATATTTTTTTTATGCATCAAATAAATCATTAAAATATATCATCAAAATTAATTAAAATTCAAAATATATATATATTAAATTCAAAAAAATTTAATTTAATTTTAAGAGGATATTAAATTTAAATTTTATAAAATATTTAATATAAAAATAAGTATGTTTGATATCAAATTTGTATTGATATCACTCTTTTTCTTTCTAAAAAATTTTAATTCAGATTTTTCAAGTCAATATTGAGGAATAGAGCTTTTCAAAATATTTCAGCATATTTAATACCAAGAAAAGTATGTTCGATATTAAATTTCTATTTGATACCATCGATTTAGATTTTCAATTCCATTTCAAAAAATAAAGATTCTCAAATAAAATAAGTATAACATAAAAAAAATTGATATCAATTTTAATATTTGTTCTTTACTTTTTTCAAGAAGTTTTAGTCAATTAAACTTTGAAAATATATGTATCGAAAGAGTATAAAAGATAGTATCAAAGCTGAAAATAATTTATAAAGATCTTACATTGTACATTAAAAATTTTATAAATTTATTTCTAAGAGTAAGAAAAGTTTTTAATTCAATTCAACTCTAAAAATGTCAAGAATATTTAGGTAAATCAAATTATGAAATCAGCATATGAATGATACTACTTTAAGCAAGTTTCAATATTTGAGAATAATTTATTTATCTATTACTACTTCAAATTAATAGCACTTTAAATCAAGTAAATCAAATCAAATAAATACATGAAAGCATAAATTGAAAAGACTATAAGGCATTTGATTGAGAGTTTGAAATTAATTAAATAAAGTATAAATTTGAAAGAATTATAAGATAAATGATTGGAAATTTAAGATTAATATCGATATTTTCAATACCAATTTGCAGCAAATGTCTCTCCTTCTATTTTCAAAAGTGAATACTATAAAATTCATCACATAATATTTTTAAATTTATTCTGCCTCTTTTTTTAAGTTAAGCATCATTAATTGATACCATATTAATCTTTGATTAATACTAATTTGACTTTTAAGCTCAAATTTTCAAATGTGATTGATACCAATTTTGTAACTAATTCATCTTAAATGAATTCTCCTCCTTATTTTTGCAAATAAAGGCATTTTTAATTAAATAGTCTTTTAAGATCAAATTATTTTCTTTAGTATTTTCTTTCTCTATTGCACATATTTAAAGTAAGTATATTGAGTTTTAAATAATCAACCATCAATCAAATCATGATATAGTAAATTTTTTTTTATGAAAATTTTGCTTTCATTGTTTTTAAAATAGAATGTTTACAATAGGATGTCTTCAATCATGACAACATCAAAATGATCAATAGATGTAAAGTATTTTTAAAATATTCATTGATCACTAAAAAATGATGATAGAATCAAATCAATCAAAGTATAAATCAACAAATCACAAAATATATAAATGCTTAAATCAAAGATAAACAAATCAAGAAATATAAGTGATTTCTTTTCAAGTTTAAAAAATTATTTCTTTCGGCACAACTCAACCAAAAATGAAATAAGATTTAGTTTAAGAAATATTTCTTCCTCATTTAGAAAGTATAATTTCTATACTATATTGTTTTTCTCAAAACTATAGATTCAAAAAAAAAATGCTTTTCAAATTTAGCTAAGGAATAGTTTTAAGCTTTAAAAATTCAAGATAAATAAATTCTTTCAAAATTAAAAATTTGGATATATTATCATAAAGAGATTTATTTAATTAATTTTTTTAAATAATAATAATAATAATTATTATTATTTTTAAGAAAATATTTCTTTCTTTTCTTAAGAAATATTTACATTGAGTTTAGAAAAGGTATCACACATTTGCAATTTATCTCAAATATTAACATATTAAAATATGGCTGTGCAAACTTAAATTTTAGACAAAACATTCTTTTCTTTCTTTCTTTTTTTTTAATTAAAAGATGGAGTACAAGGCGATAAAATTTGATACCAAGTTGTTTTAGTTTTTAATTAAAAAAATGATGAATCCATTAAGTTTAGATCAAATTATTTTGATAAATCATTTTGAATAGATACCAATAGATTATGCAAACAAAACAAAGAGAGATTTACTATTTAAATTTAGATCTTTCTTTTCTTAAGAAATGTCACTTAATTTAGTTCAAAAAAGATATAAAATTTTTTGAATTTATCTCAAAAGATATTATATAAGCTATGCAAAACTAGATTCAAGATAAAATATTCTTTTTTTTTTGCCAAAAGAAGACAATGGAGTGCGAGGTAGAAAAAATCTATTTGATACAAATTATGAAACTTTACTTAAGGATGAATTCTTTGATACCAATGTAAAACATGAATAAACAAATTACATGAAAGCTCAAGTATGAGTGAACCAACAAGTCAAGCAACAAATAAATGCCCATTAATGATTTTTCATGAGATTCAAAAATTATTTATCTAGGATTTTTATTTGAAGTAAAATATTTTTTAAGATTCAGCTTGATACTAATTAATTATTAAAAATCATGATAGGATCAAACCATGCAAAGTATGATTGAATAAAAAATAAAATAGAAATAATTTTTCTAAAGTAAATCAAATAACTAGAACAACAAGAGTACATAAATAGATCAAAATAATTTTACTTTTAATATTTCAATAATATTTTCTTTTATTTAGTTCAAAATTATTTCTTTTCTATTTTTCATAATAAATACTAAAAAACTTGACTTTCTTAACTCTCCTCCTGTGTCGAAAAATTAATTTTTCTTAATTCTCTCCCTATTTCTTTCAAATCAGGCATATTTAATTAATTCAAACAAGCAATCATTTTTCCTCTTTTGTTTTGCAAGCAAAGCACATATTGAGTCAAATAAATAATATCAAACACATTGAATTTCCATAAAAGATGAAAGTTTTATTAATTAGCCAATGATAATTGTTAGATATATGTGCCCTAGAAGCCAGAATTGGCTGACACTTGTAATATACTTCTAGGGGCAAAATTGTAATTTTGACTATAATTAATGAAATGGGTTATTTTCTGTCACACCTGTGTATTTAGTGTCTGTGATACATCCTTTGAGTTAATGGTAATGATAATTCATATTTTCAAGAGTTGAAAATTTAAGACATGAATAATCATTATTAACTCATAAACAGCTCCCGACCATAGGATCATCACGAGGATGGTGATTGATCCGGAAGGTTGGTGTACAATCGCTTCTCTTTAGTAGATGAGTCTTGAGTCTACGGTGTGGAGACACCGGAGCGAGAGTACAGATACTCGTTAGAGAACGAGGGCACTGAGCGTGACCACCTCGAGTAGTCATTAGGGAGTCTACCTTCTCGTCAATGACTGACTCGATGCTGCAGTAGTGTGTCTGGTTCTTTGACCTGAGATGCATCGGCAGTTCACCTTGAGGGTGTTATAGTTTGACTACACCATTACTCGGTCTCCTAGCCATATGGAACCCTGAGGTGTATGTTGGCTATAGCATGTTCATTGTAGGAACTGGATTGCATCAAGATGGAATCTATCTACCTCGGTGGTAGAGGAGCAGCCCTATGATGATCATGAGAATCAAGTCCAGAAGCCCATGGCCATGGCAGAGTGAAATAATAGAAAGAGTTTCTATTTAGATTTTCACATTGGACTCGAATCGAATGATTACATCATATGACAGAGACTAGGGTTTGACGAGTTCACCTTAACCCTAATCTGATCGGGGCTCAAGATAGAAGAACTTAATCACACAGGTAGCTGCACCAAGAGGTTCGCATTCAGCTCTGATGGGTTGCCACCATATACTGCTAGGTGTCACTGGTGGATTTTGGGAGCAATTAGAATGATTTAGATGATCGATCATTCTAGCTGTTCGAATCAGAAGAGTTCTGATCCATCGAAAGGAGTTTCGATGATGTCGATGATAGAGATCATGACATATCCCATTACCATACAGAACTGAACCTAACTGGGTCACACAAACAAGGGTTTGAATCTGGTGATCATCAATTGAACTGATCTAGTTCAATTGATCTGAATGAGATTCAATTAGGTTCAAGGAAATCGTGCTAGCACTCGATTGAACCTAACGTTCTTCTTTTACTATCATAAATAAGTTGTCCTGTCTGAGCCAAAGGAGTTTGTGCTCAATCAGAGGCCTTCATATGGTCTGACTGGAGGTTGTCCAAGTCAGAAAAGGTTGTCTTATTTTGTAAGACATTACCTGCCATTTTTGGTCACCTGCCATTTCTTGTTCTTTGACTTTGGTCAAAAGTCTACCTTTGACTGGTCAAACGTTGACCATTGACACTTTGACTTTTGACCACATGTCATGCACCTATTGGAGAGCTGGTGGGGGCCTTGTCCCCCTGCCAGAACCTGGCAAGGAGAAGGGCGCACGCCACCAGGGTAGGCGTGTGCCCAAGTTGGAGGCGCCTAGGAGTCCTTGTTGGACAAGGACTCCATCCTCCCTTTTTGGATTCCAATTAGAGTTCTACTAAGAATCCAACTTTGACTGGTCTTAGGCACCCTCTAAGGAGGAATCCAGGGGACTCTATTCCCACCAATCAGATTTAGATCTGATTTCACAAAGGGTTGTGATTGGTTGGGAGGAAGAGGAGTTGGATCACAGCTTAGTCTATAAATAAGACCCTGCGCCCAACTCAGATTCTAATGAATTCAATTGAGAAACCCCACGCCCCAAGGCTGCCTCTCCCCTCCTTCCTCCATGCCATAACTTCTTCTCCCCTTGCCTCTCCACGTCCAAAAGGAGTTTTGGACTTTGGTTGGTGCGATTCCAGATCAAGGAAAGGCGATCAAAAGCAAGAAGGCTGCGCTGCTGCAAAAGGACGACTGCTGATCTTCAAAAGAGTTTTGAAGATCCTCCAGATCAGATCCAGATCTGATTTTTGGAGGTGTGATAGAGAAGAAGAGGATCTCCAGATCCAACCCGAGTGGATACCGGTAGAGGCCAGGCGCTTGCGTGGCTAGATCCAGAACCTTCCGCTGCAATCAGGATCATCTAACAGGGTAATAGGATTACCCAAATCAGGTAAATTAAATTTGATTTAATTTATCTTATTTTATTTTATTTATTAAAATAATAAGAATCAGATCTGAAATATATCAAGATCTGATTGGGATCAAGAGAAAAATTTTTGAAATATATCTCTTGATCTGATCAGATCTGAACGAACCTGGATCCGGGAAATCAGGATTTCCCTTCAACTGGTATCAGAGCCATGGTTCTAAAATTGTTTAGATCTGATTTTAATTTTATTTTAATTAGAAAATAAAGTGATTTCAGATGTCACATGAGATGTGATCAGATCTGAAATCAGAAAAAATTAAAATTAAATGATTTGGATCTAAGATTAAGAAGATATGCATGACTAGTTCTAGAATAGAATAGTTCTATAGAATAGTTTTGCATGTCTTTGATTTAATCTGATTAAATCATATTTTAGATCTTCTTATTTACTATTTTTTGATATTATAAGTGTTATAATAACATCTGATAAAATAGCAAATAAAAATTATTTAATTTTAAATATCATATGAGATATGATTGATGCATGTCTAGACTAGTTGTAGAATAGTTCTACATAATTATCTAGATTAGAATTTATTTTGATTAGATCAATTTAAATCTAATTTTTTAGATTATTATGAGATAATTTAGATCTGAAAAATATGCATGATTTGATACATGAGATGTATGCAAAATATGCCATGATTAGATCTACTTTATATATGAGATATATGATATAGATCTGATAACTTGTTTTGTAGTATTGCATGTTCCTGATTAAGGCGTTCCTCTTGGCCGTCCGGTCATAAGAACGAAGAAGGGTTTAAAGGCCCTCTCTTCCCATTCGATGGGGTGTTCTTATGATGTGTAGGGGTGCTGCGTGTTCGTCCTTAATCAGAAACCCAAAACTTACTTTCTGCAAAACCCTAGATCCTGAAACCCTAGGATTTATTGTGCATATTTTGTTTATGAACCCTACTTAATTAAGAATTAAGTTTATGGAATATTAATTAGGTCTAAAATTGAGAATTTCAGATCTAAGACATATTCATAATACTGGGTTCGGGCTTGGGTAGCTCAATTAGGTCTAAGCGGTTGATCAAACCGAATCAAGAGTTGGTTAGATGGGATCAACAATGCTTAAATTGACCAGCCTAATAGGATTAAGTCTGGGTCAAGATCGAGTCACGATCAAGCAAGACCTAATTAGGCTCAGAGGTTAGAGTCTGGATTGTAGGCTAACCCAATTGGTTCTGACTCAACAATTTGGTGTCTAAGGTAAGTTTGGCACATACGACCGACTGGTTTTTAATTGGAAGCTACTCGACCTGAATGCGTTCTTGTACGAGTTAATGGCATATTCCTTCCACCGGTCTCACTTACCTGGCCATATCTGTTGACACAGTTCTGATCTGAGGTGGTCAATAATCCGAGCTGAACCCATGCCACTAGGTTAGTCATAATTGTTATGACTAAGCCAAGTCTAGTTTAATGAGACCTGAATCAATTCTCCCTAAGAAAAGATTAAGTCTGAGGTCTTCCACCATTGTAGATGTGCGGGCCCTTCCCGGGGTTGATTGTTCTCGGCTGGATACAGTGGCTCAGTTGCACCGGGAAGATGCAACCATGTCTATTAGGCATTGGATGCTATGGGCTGGAGGATGAGTTGGGCTCAATATTCTGGATACGGTGAGAGACCCAATTAGGAACCCAGTCTATGCAAATGGTGGGTCTGACTTAACTAAGGAGTGGATCAATATTCCGGATACGGTGAGATTCATGAATTAGAGACCAAGTTTGGGTGCACCATGATTAGAGAATCATTGAACAAGAGTTGTTCACTCATTGGCTAACCCATCACCAATAACTGTTAGGTGAGGTGATGAGTCAGTTGGTGAGACCGCACCACCCACTAGAAATCATTAATCATGGAGATTTTCGCATCTCTACAGAGGGAGTGTAGGGATCCGAGAAAATAGTGGGAGCTAATTTGTTTAAAAATAAAATCCCTAAACAAATTGGTCAAGTCAAAATTACAGTATCTAACTAGAATCTTTGACTCTCTACAGGAAAATGTCTGCGTCCAACCCATTGGCACGTATCCTAGGACACACATAGACTGACTGGACCCAATTATAAAGATTGGCTCAGGAACTACAAAATTATTTTGGGTTCAGAGAAGTTAACACATGTTTTGGACCAGGACCCTCCCACCTTACCAGCCCGTCCATCCATTGAACAGAGAGCGTCTCTGGAAAAATGGATTGACGAAGATAATAAGGCCAGATATTACATGTTGGGCTCGATGTCTGATGAGCTCCAGCGCCAACATGAAGATATCGGGACTGCTCGCCAAATGTTGGCTCACCTGCAGGAGATGTTTGGTGAACAGAGTCGCGCAGCCAAATATCAAGTCACGAAAATGACTTTTTAAGGCTAAGATGCGTGATGGGCAGTCAGTCCAAGATCACTGTCTGACAATGATCAAGGACATGGAAGAGCTTGAGAAGCTCGGTGTGAAGTTGGACTTGGATCTGCAGAACGATATTATTCTGCAATCCTTGACTGATGCATATGGGCAATTCATCATGAATTACCACATGCATAAACTTCAAAATTCCTTGGCCGAGTTGATGAATATGCTGGTTACCGCTGAGCTTTCTATGAAAGGTTCTAAAGGCTCAGTTCTTGCTATGGAACGGACTTCTTCCAAAAGAAAGTCTTATGGAAAGAAAAAGAAGTCTGTGAAAAAGCAAAAGGTGGAAGGATCAAAGAAGAAGAAGGCAGAATCGAAGAAAAAGGCCGATGGCAAAGGAAAGTGTTTCCATTGCAACAGCGACGGCCATTGGAAGCGGAACTGCCCTACTTACCTGGCCACCCTGAAGAACAAGAAGGAAGGTCCTTCTGGAGGTATGCTCGTTATTGAGTCTAACCTTACGGTTTCTTCTGCATCCAGTTGGGTGCTTGACTCTGGTTCTAGTGCTCATCTGTGCACTTCTATGCAGGGTCTTGAGGATAGCAGGAGGCTGAGGGATGGAGACATGATCCTACGCGTCGGTAATGGAGCAAGAGTTGCTGCAGTAGCCGTGGGAACATACCCTCTTCGATTACCATCTGGTTTAGACTTAGTTTTAAAAGACTGTTATTATGTGCCTGCAGCTAGCAGGAATTTGATTTCTGTTTCATGCTTAGCACAAGAAGGTTATGTGATCACCTTCTTTAAGGACCATTGTAACATTCTTTATGAAAGAAATAAAATTGCAAATGGTTTCCTTGTTAATGGTCTTTATCAGTTGCATATTGATGTACCTATTTTAACTATCGAGCAAAACGTGAATGCCAAACGACCTAGGGATAGTCCAAACGATAGATATCTATGGCACCTGAGATTAGGTCATATAGCAGAAGATAGGATTAACAAATTGGAGAAAAATGGGCTATTGAGTCCATTGACTTTTGAGTCATATCCAACTTGTGAATCTTGTCTTCAAGGCAAAATGACTAAACTCCCTTTTGTTGGACATGGGGAGAGGGCCACAGATCTCCTTGCCCTAGTACATACTGATGTGTGCGGCCCATTTGATGTGCCGGCTAGAGGCAATTTTGTCTACTTCATTACCTTTACCGATGATCTGTCTAGGTATGGGTATGTGTATCTTATGAGACACAAGTCTGAAGCTTTTGAAAAGTTCAAAGAATTCAGACATGAAGTAGAAAAACAAACTGGAAAACCCATTAAGGTTCTTCGATCAGATCGAGGAGGTGAATACCTTAGCCGGGAATTCCTAGACTATCTTAAGGAAAATGGCATAGTCTCTCAATGGACTCCACCAGGAACACCTCAACTCAACGGGGTTTCAGAACGGAGAAATCGGACTCTATTGGATATGGTTCGATCCATGATGAGCTTCACAGACCTCCCAGATTTTCTTTGGGGACACTCATTGTTAACTTCAATCTATTTACTGAATAGGGTTCCCTCTAAAACCGTTCCTACCACACCGTATGAGATATGGCACGGTAAGAAACCAAGTCTGAGTCATCTCAGAATTTGGGGTTGTCCGGCTCATGTCAAAAGACAACAAGCGGACAAGTTAGAGTTTAGGTCCTTTAGAGCTCGATTCATAGGATATCCTAAAGAGTCATTAGGATACTATTTCTACATTCCAGAAGACCACAATGTGATTGTGAGTCGACATGCCATATTTCTTGAAAAATAGTTTATTCAAGATAGCGGCATTGGAAAGCAGATTAAGCTTGATGAGAAAGTCTCACAAGCAGAAAGAGCTAAGGACCAAGTGGAACCAAATCAGGTTGAGCCAATAAGAACACTACCTCCTCCACCTCGTAGATCGGAAAGAGTTTCCCGTCCCCCTGAAAGATACTTAGGTATTATTTCAGAGGACGTAGAGGAAATGTTCCTCATAGGTAATGGTGCTCATGGTGATGATCCCAAAACCTACAACGAGGCGATATCAGATATCGACTCCGAGAAATGGCTTGAGGCAATGAAGTCAGAAATTGACTCGATGCACTCAAACCAAGTCTGGACCTTGGTAGATCCACCAGAAGGTATAGTACCTATTGGGTGTAAATGGATCTTCAAGAGAAAGATTGGTGCAGATGGGAATGTGGAGACATTCAAGGCTAGACTGGTGGCAAAAGGTTATAGTCAACGTGAAGGCATTGACTATCAGGATACCTTTTCCCCGGTAGCTATGCTAAAATCCATCCGCACATTGCTTGCTGTTGCAGCCTATTTCGATTATGAAATATGGCAAATGGACGTGAAAACGGCATTCCTAAATGGATATCTTGAGGAAGATATCTATATGGAACAGCCGCTAGGTTTCACATCCAGTGATACTGATCACAAGGTTTGCAAGCTGCAAAGGTCCATATATGGACTTAAGCAAGCATCTCGGAGCTGGAACACTCGTTTCAATGATGTGATCAAAAAGTTTGGTTTCATCAAAAATGAAGAGGAACCATGTGTTTTCAAAAGGGTCAGTGGGAGCGCTGTTGTCTTCCTCGTATTGTACGTGGATGACATCCTCCTTATTGGGAATGATATTCCCATGTTGACATCAGTCAAGATGTGGTTGTCCAAGGAATTCTCCATGAAAGACCTAGGTGAAGCATCCTTTATTCTAGGAATTAAGGTCTATAGGATAGACCGAATAGGATGCTAGGACTTTCACAGAAGATGTACATAGAGGAAGTACTAAAGAGGTTTAGTATGGAAAACTCTAAGAGGGGATTAATACCCTTCAGACATGGTATTCATCTTTCCAAGAAGATGTGCCCCAGCACACCTGAGGAAATAGAACGCATGAGCAAGATCCCTTATGCTTCTGCAATAGGGAGCCTCATGTATGCCATGCTATGTACACGACCTGATATAGCCCATGCTGTGAGTGTCACAAGCAGATATCAGTCAAATCCAGATGAAGAACACTGGACTTCTGTGAAATGTATCCTTAAGTACTTGAGAAGAACTAAGGATATGATGTTGGTCTTTGGTAATGGAGAACTCCAAGTTCCAGGGATACACAGACTCGGACTTCATGTCCGATATAGATGATCGAAAGTCGACATCTGGAAGTCTGTTTGTGTGCAATGGTGGAGCTGTCAGCTGGAAGAGTTCCAAGCAAACTAGTGATAGCAGATTCCACCATGAAAGCAGAATATATCGCTGCATCAGAGGCTACGAAGGAAGCATTCTGGTACAAGAAGTTTGCTGCAGAAATCGGAGTAATGCCATCAGATGCCATTCCTCTATACTGCGACAACAATGGCGCCATAGCCCTTGCTAAGGAGCCGAGGTCTCACCAGAAATCCAAGCACATTGAGCGGCGATACCATCCTCATCCGCGATTACCTCGAGAAAGGGTTACGTCGAGGTCAAGAGAGTCAACTCCGCAGATAATGTGGCAGACCCACTTACAAAGCCGTTGGGCCAGCAGAAGATCGAAGCCCACCTTGAGAAGATGGGACTTAGACTTGTAGCCAATTGGCTTTAGGACAAGTGGGAGATTGTTAGATATATGTGCCCTAGAAGCCAGAATTGGCTGACACTTGTAATACACTTCTAGGGGCAAAATTATAATTTTGACTATAATTAATAAATGGGTTATTTTCTATCACATGTGTATTTAGTGTCTGTGATACATCCTTTGAGTTAATGGTAATGATAATTCATATTTTCAAGAGTTGAAAATTTAAGACATGAATAATCATTATTAACTCATAAACAGCTCCCGACCATAGGATCATCATTTTAATTGAAAGCTACTCGATCTGAATGCATTCTTATCGGTTAATGGCATATTCCCTTCCATCGGTCTCACTTATCTGACCATTTATGTCGACCCAATTTTGATTTGAGATGGCTAATAATTCGAGCCAAACCCATGCCACTAGGTTAGTCATAATTTGTTATGACTAAGTCAAGTCAAGTTTAAAGAGATCTAAATTTTAATCTTCCTAAGAAAATATTAAGTCTAAGATTTCCACTATTGTAGATGTGCGGGCCCTTTTTGGGGTTGATTGTTCTCGACTGGATACAGTGGTTCAGTTACACCGAAAAGATGCAACATATCTATTTAGGCATTGGATGCTATGGGTTGGAGGATGGATTGGGCTCAATATTTTGGATACGATGAGGGATCAAATTAGAATTCAATTCATACAAATGATGGATCTGACTTAACTAAGGAGTGGATCAATATTCCGGACATGGTGAGATTCATGAATTAGAATCAAGTTTGGGTGCACCATGATTAGAGAATCATTAGATATAGAGATGTTCACTCATCAGTTGATCTATCATCAATAACTATTAGGTGAGGTGATGAGCCAGTCGGTGGACCGCACCATCACTAAAAATCAATAATCATAGAGATTTTTTCATCTCTACCAAGAGAGTGTAGGGATCCAAGAAAAATAGTGAGAGCCTAATTTAATTAAAAATAAAATTTTTAAATAAATTGGTTAAGTCTAATTATAAAAATATAACTAGAAAATTTGACTCTCTACAGAAAAAATATCTACGTCCAACCCACTAGCCCGTATCCTAGACACCCATAGACTGATCAGACCCAACTACAAGGATTGACTCCAGAACTTCAAAATTATTTTGGATTTCGAGAAGTTGACTCATGTATTGGAATAGGATCCTCCTACCTTACCAATCCATCCATCAACTGATCAGAGAGTATCTCTTTGAGAAGTAGATGGATGAAGATAATAAAATCAAGTATTACATTATTGGGCTTGATGTCTAATGAGCTTCCAGTCCAGTATGAAAATATTAAGACTAGCCACCAAATGTTGGACTCACCTATAGAGTTGTTTGTTGAATAGAGTCACATAACCAAATATCAAGTCACTAGAAGATTTTTTAAGATCAAATTGCGTGATGGACAATCAGTCCAAGATTCATTGTCTGATGATGATCAAGAACTTAGAAGAGCTTGAGAAGCTCAGTGTGAAGTTAGATCAGGATCTATTAAGATTGATATAATTTCTGCATTTCTTGATTGATGCGTTTATGGCAGTTCATCATGAAACTTACCATTTGCATAAACTTCAGAAATCTTGGCTGAGCTCATGAACATGCTGTGTACTACTGAGCTTTCTATGAAAGATTCTAAAGGCTCAAGTACTTACTGGGAGCAAATTTTTCCAAGAAAAAGTCTTTTGAAAAGAAGAAGTCCATGAAAAAATAGAAGGTGGAATGGTGGGAAGAAGAAAAAGGCAGAGCCAAAGAAGAAGGCTGACAAGAAAAAATAATTTTCATTACAACACTGACATCTATTGAAAGTGGAACTGCCCTTTGTACCTAAACTAGCTTGAGAACAAGAAGGAGCAGGTCCTTTTGGAGTAATGCTCGTTATAGAATCTAATCTTATAGTTTCTTCTGCATCTAGTTGGATGCTTGACTCTGATCTTAGTGCTCACTTGACACTTTTGTGCAGGATCTTGAGGATAGCAGGAGGCTGAGGGATGGTGAGAATGATCCTATGCTCAAGAATGGAGCAAGAGTTGCTACTATAGCCATGGGAACCTACTCGCTATGATTACCATTAGGATTAGATTTAGTTCTTAGGACTATTTTTATGTGCCTACAGCAAGCAGAAATTTGATTTGTGTTTTCATGTTTAGCACAAGAAGGCTATGTAATTAGTTTTCTTAAGGACTATTGTAATATTCTTTATGAAAAAAATTAAAATTATAAGTGGTTTTCTTATAAATGATCTCTATCAGTTACATATTGATGTTTTTATTTTAATATTTGAGCAAAACATGAATGCCATAAGATCAAAGCGACCTAGGGATAGTCTAAATAATAGGTATTCTTTAGCACCTTAGGCTAGGTCATATAGTCGAAGAAAGGTTAACCAATTGAAGAAATATTAGGCTATTGAGTCTATTGACTTTCGAGTCACATCTGATTTATGAATCGTGCCTTCATGGCAAAATAAATCAAGCTTTCTTTTGTAGGACATGGAAAAAGGGTGACAGACCTACTTGTCTAGTATATACTGATGTAGCGGCCCATTTGATACGCCGGTTAGGGATAATTATGTCTTACTCATCATCTTTATCGATGATTTTATCTCGGTATGGGTATGTGTATTTGATGTGACATAAGTCTGAAGCTTTTTAAAAAGTTCAAGAAATTTAGACTTGAAGTAGAAAGCAAAACAAAAAAATTTATTAAGATTTTTTCGATCAAATCAAGGAGGCGAATACCCTAGTCGAGAATTTTTGGACTATCTTAAAGATAATGATATAGTCTCTCAGTGGACTCCATCTGCAATGCCTTCTAGTAGATTTTGAGAGTAATTAGAATTATTTTGATGATCAATCATTCCAATTGTATGAATCAGAAAAGTTCTGATCCATTGAAAGGTATTTTGATGATGTCGATGATGGAGATCGCGACATGTCTCATTACCATATAGAATTGAATCTAACTAGGTCACACAAATAAGGGTTTGAGTTTAGATGTTATCAATTGAGCTAATCCAATTTGATTGATTTGGATTAGATCCAATTAGGTTTAAGGTAATCGTGCTAGCATACGATTGAGCCTAACTTTCTTCTTTTGTAATCTTTCTAATCAATACAATTGAGTCAAATTTGATTTGACTCATTCTTGTATTTTGAATAGATTTATTTTCATCTAATTGAAATAAGTTCAGATCAAATTAATTATAGAAATTAAATCCATTCACAGTCAAATTGGACTAAGGTCAAAAGTTGACCCAATTGAGAGAATTAAGGGTCACCTAATCAGAGGATTCTAAAAAATTCTCTAGAAATCTTTTTGATCTAATTTTTGGATATATGATAGGGCACAAGTCATAGATTGGGTGTACCAAATTTCATAGTTTTTGAAGGTACCTAGATTAAGTAATGATAAAGTTTGATTTGGATCAAACTCTTGAGGGAAGAGTCCTAGGCGCAGTGGACTCTTCCTTATCTACTCAAGCCATCACCTTTCAGGTTGATTTTTGGCATCAAAATTAGATAGGATCTAGAGATTTTTGTGGAGATCAGGTCCAGGAGTCCCAATGGTCAAATAAATAAGTGATTTAGTCAAAGAAGGACTCTAGATGGCATTGGGTTTGAGAAACCTTTCTCATGCCATTGTGAAGCGTCGCACAAAATATATTTTCCATGCCCAAATGAGCTAGCTCTCTAATATCCCATGCCCCCTCTATCCTCTCTCTCTCCCTCTCTTCTACAAGTATAAAAAGTTAGGCACAAATCTGAATGGAAGGTCCAAAATTTTTGGCATAAGATTCAGGATCTACGCGATGGTGTTCGTGAGACAAACAAGCAGCCTTCTCAAATTGTTTTGAAGTTTCTTTAGATCATATTCAAATCTGATCTTTGGAGAAAAGATTTATGAGAAGAAGACATCCAGATCTTACTTGAGTGGACACCGATAGAGGCTAGGTGCATACGTGGCTCCTTCCAGAATCTCAGGATAGATCAGGATCATCGCAGGATAATCTGATTATCCAAAATAAAGATAAAAATTAAATTAAATTTAATTTTAATATTAGATCTTTAAAATTAGATCCAAGATATCTCAGATCTAATTAGAATCATAGAATTTTTTTTAAAAAATATTTCTTCAGATCTAATCAGATTTGAATGATCCTGTGCAAGAAAAATAGGATTTTTTCTACAACTGATATCAAAGCTGCATTAGCAGTTCTTTAGATCTACCTTAGATCTAATTTTATATTTATTTATGATCTAATATTAAAAAATTTTAGATGTCACATCAAATGTGATTAGATCTAAAATCAAAAAATTAAAAATTAAATCATTTAGATCTAAATGTCTGAGATGCATGATTAGACTAGATATAAAATAGTTCTATGTATAGTCTAGTATGATCATGTATTTAATTTGATTAAATATAATTTTAGATTTATTTAATTTTTATTTTTTTGATATTTTAATTATTGTAATCAGATCTAAAATAGAAAATAAAATTTTTAATTTTTATTTTATTTCATATGAGATATGAAAGATGCATGCTTAGACTATTGATAGAATAAGTCTATAAGATGTCTAGAATAATTTTAATTTTGATATGATCAAATTTAAAATTTTATTTTTTAGATTTAATATATGATATTTTAGATCTAAAAGTATGCATATTGATGATACATGAGATGTATGCAAGACATGTATTAGTTAGATCTTTCTATATATGATATATAATCTAACTAGTTTTATAGTAGAAAATTATATTTTTGATTGAGTTCTCCATGGCCATCCGATCATAGGAACAAAGTAGGGTTTAAAGGCCCTCTTCTTCCATTCGATGGGATGTTCTTATGACGTGTAGGGGTGCTGCGTGTTCGTCCTTAATAAAAAATTAGAACTTATTTTTCTGTAAAATTCTAGATCCTAAAATTATAGGATTTTTATTATATATTTTGTTCATGAATCCAAAGCTTAATTAAAAATTAAGATTATAAAATTAATTTGATCTAAAAATTATAAATTTTTAGATCTAAGATATATTCATAAAATTGGATTCGGGCTTGGGTAGCTCAATTAGGTCTAGCGATTGATCAAACCAAATCAAGAGTTGGTTAGGTGGGATCAAAGAAAGCTTAGATTTGATCAGCCTAATAGGATTAAGTTTGGATCAAGATCGAATCACATTGAGATGTGACTCGATCAAGTCAAAACCTAATTTGACTTCGTGGTTCGAGCCTGGATCGTAGGCTAATCTAATTGATTCTGGATCGATAATTTGGTATCTAAGATAAGTCTGGCAGATATGATTGACTGATTTTTAATTGAAAGCTACTCGATCTGAATGCATTCTTATCGAGTTAATGGCATATCCCTTCCATCGGTCTCACTTATCTGACCATTTATGTCGACCCAATTTTGATTTGAGATGGCTAATAATTCGAGCCAACCCATGCCACTAGGTTAGTCATAATTGTTATGACTAAGTCAAGTCAAGTTTAAAGAGATCTAAATTTAATCTTCCTAAGAAAATATTAAGTCTAAGATCTTCCACTATTGTAGATGTGCGGGCCCTTTTTGGGGTTGATTGTTCTCGACTGGATACAGTGGTTCAGTTACACCGAAAAGATGCAACCATATCTATTAGGCATTGGATGCTATGGGTTGGAGGATGGATTGGGCTCAATATTTTGGATACGATGAGGGATCAAATTAGGAATTCAATTCATACAAATGATGGATCTGACTTAACTAAGGAGTGGATCAATATTCCGGACATGGTGAGATTCATGAATTAGAAATCAAGTTTGGGTGCACCATGATTAGAGAATCATTAGATAAGAGATGTTCACTCATCAGTTGATCTATCATCAATAACTATTAGGTGAGGTGATGAGCCAGTCGGTGGGACCGCACCATCCACTAAAAATCAATAATCATAGAGATTTTTTCATCTCTACCAAGAGAGTGTAGGGATCCAAGAAAATAGTGAGAGCCTAATTTAATTAAAAATAAAATTTTTAAATAAATTGGTTAAGTCTAATTATAAAATATAACTAGAAACTTTGACTCTCTACAGAAAAATATCTACGTCCAACCCACTAGCCCGTATCCTAGACACCCATAGACTGATCAGACCCAACTACAAGGATTGACTCCAGAACTTCAAAATTATTTTGGATTTCGAGAAGTTGACTCATGTATTGGAATAGGATCCTCCTACCTTACCAATCCATCCATCAACTGATCAGAGAGTATCTCTTGAGAAGTAGATGGATGAAGATAATAAAATCAAGTATTACATATTGGGCTTGATGTCTAATGAGCTCCAGTGCCAGTATGAAAATATTAAGACTAGCCACCAAATGTTGACTCACCTATAAGAGTTGTTTGGTGAATAGAGTCACATAACCAAATATCAAGTCACTAGAAGATTTTTTAAGACTCAAATGCGTGATGGACAATCAGTCCAAGATCATTGTCTGATGATGATCAAGAACTTAGAAGAGCTTGAGAAGCTCAGTGTGAAGTTAGATCAGGATCTATAGATTGATATAATTCTGCATTTCTTGATTGATGCGTATGGGCAGTTCATCATGAACTACCATATGCATAAACTTCAGAATATCTTGGCTGAGCTCATGAACATGCTGGTTACTACTGAGCTTTCTATGAAAGATTCTAAAGGCTCAGTACTTACTGTGGAGCAAATTTTTTCCAAGAAAAAGTCTTTTGAAAAGAAGAAGTCCATGAAAAAATAGAAGGTGGATGGTGGGAAGAAGAAAAAGGCAGAGCCAAAGAAGAAGGCTGACAAGAAAAAATATTTTCATTACAACACTGACATCTATTGAAAGTGGAACTGCCCTTTGTACCTAACTAGCTTGAAGAACAAGAAGGAGGCAGGTCCTTTTGGAGGTATGCTCGTTATAGAATCTAATCTTATAGTTTCTTCTGCATCTAGTTGGATGCTTGACTCTGATTCTAGTGCTCACTTGAGCACTTTTGTGCAGGATCTTGAGGATAGCAGGAGGCTGAGGGATGGTGAGATGATCCTATGCATCAAGAATGGAGCAAGAGTTGCTACTATAGCCATGGAAACCTACTCGCTATGATTACCATTAGGATTAGATTTAGTTCTTAGGGACTATTTTTATGTGCCTACAGCAAGCAGAAATTTGATTTGTGTTTCATGTTTAGCACAAGAAGGCTATGTAAT
The DNA here is from genome assembly GCA_006176705.1 of Cocos nucifera. NCBI lineage: Eukaryota > Viridiplantae > Streptophyta > Magnoliopsida > Arecales > Arecaceae > Cocos > Cocos nucifera. Next base: position 93,669 of record QRFJ01000960.1, on the reverse strand, counting down.
TAGTTTTCTTAAGGACTATTGTAATATTCTTTATGAAAAAAATAAAATTATAAGTGGTTTTCTTATAAATGATCTCTATCAGTTACATATTGATGTTTTTATTTTTAATATTGAGCAAAACATGAATGCCATAAGATCAAAGCGACCTAGGGATAGTCTAAATAATAGGTATCTTTAGCACCTTAGGCTAGGTCATATAGTCGAAGAAAGGGTTAACCAATTGAAGAAATCTAGGCTATTGAGTCTATTGACTTTCGAGTCACATCTGATTTATGAATCGTGCCTTCATGGCAAAATAATCAAGCTTTCTTTTGTAGGACATGGAAAAAGGGTGACAGACCTACTTGTCTTAGTATATACTGATGTATGCGGCCCATTTGATACGCCGGTTAGGGATAATTATGTCTACTTCATCATCTTTATCGATGATTTATCTCGGTATGGGTATGTGTATTTGATGTGACATAAGTCTGAAGCTTTTAAAAAGTTCAAGAAATTTAGACTTGAAGTAGAAAAGCAAACAAAAAAATTTATTAAGATTATTCGATCAAATCAAGGAGGCGAATACCCTAGTCGAGAATTTTTGGACTATCTTAAAGATAATGATATAGTCTCTCAGTGGACTCCATCTGCAATGCCTTAACTCAATGGAATTTTGGAACGAAGAAACTAGACCCTATTAGATATGGTCCGATCCATGATGAGCTTCACGGACCTTCCTAAGTTTCTTTAGGGACATAGTGTGATGATCGTTATATATTTACTGAATAAGATTCCCTCTAAGACCATTCCTACCACACCATATGAGATATGGCATGATAAGAAATCAAGTCCGAGTCATTTCAAAATTTGGGATTGTTCGACCCATGTCAAGAGATAATAGGTGGACAAATTAGAGTTTAGATCCTTTAGAGCTTGGTTTATTGGATATCCTAAAGAGTCATTAGGATATTATTTCTATCTCCCGGAAGATCACAATGTGATTGTGAGTCAATACTCCATCTTCCTTGAAAAATAGTTTATTCAAGATGATGGCATCGGAAGACAGATTAGACTCAAGGAGAAAGTCTTCGATGAGAAATGAGTTAAGGAACCTATGGAATCTAATTAGATGGAGCCAACCCAGACACTACCTCCTCCACCTCATAGATCAAGTAGAATTTTTCATCCTCCTGAAAGGTACTTAGGTACTATATCAGAAGACGTAGAAAAAATATTCCTTATAGAAAATGAGATTCATGGTAATGATCCTAAAATTTATGACGAGGCGATATCAGATATTGACTCTAAGAAATGGTTAGAGGCAATGAGGTCAGAGATTGACTCAATGCGTTCGAACCAAGTTTGGACCTTGGTAGATCCATCTGAAGGTATAGTACCTATTGGGTGTAAATGAACCTTCAAGAGTAGGTGCCGATAGGAATGTAGAGACATTCAAAGTAAGGCTCGTAGCAAAAGATATAGTCAGCATGAAGGCATTGACTATCAGGATATTTTATCACCAGTAGCCATGCTCAAATCCATCTGCACATTGCTTGCTATTATAGTTTATTTTAATTATGAAATATGGTAGATGGACATGAAAACGACGCTCTTAAATGGATATCTTAAGGAAGATATCTATATGAAACACTTGCTGGGTTTCATATCCAGTGATACTGATCATAGGGTCTACAAGCTGCAAAGGTCCAAATATGGACTTATGCAAACATCTTGAAGCTGGAATGCTCGTTTCAATAATGTGATCAAATCATTTGGATTCATCAAGAATGAGGAGCCCTGTGTTTTCAAAAAGGTCAGTGAGAGCAATGTTGTCTTCCTTGTACTATATGTGGATGACATCCTCCTAATTGGGAATGATATTTCCATGTTGACTACAGTCAAAATATGGTTGTCTAAAGAATTCTCCATGAAAGACCTAGGAGAGGCATCCTTTATTGTAGAAATTAAGGTCTATAGAGATAGACCAAATAGGATGCTGGGTCTCTCATAGAAGATATACATAGAGGAGGTGCTAAAGAGGTTTAGCATGGAAAACTCTAGAGAGGTTTAGTATCCTTCAGACTTGGCATTCATCTCTCTAAGAAGGTGTGTCCCAACATACCTAAGGAGATTGAATGCATGAGCAAGATCCCTTATGCTTCAGCAATAGGGAGCCTCATGTATGCCATGCTATGTATGCGACCTGATATTGCCCATGCTGTGAGTGTCATGAGCAAATATTAGTCGAATCCAGACGAAGAGCACTGGACTTCTGTGAAATGTATCCTTAAGTACTTGAGAAGAACTAAGGATATGTTTCTAGTGTTTGGTAATGAAGAACTCTATGTCCAAGATTATATAGACTTGGATTTTATGTCTGATATAGATGATCGAAAATCGACATCAGAAAGTCTGTTTATTTGTAATGATGGACCTGCCAATTGGAAGAATTTCAAGCAGACGGTGATAGCAGATTCCACCATAAAATTAGAGTACATCACTACGTCGAAGGCTGCAAAGGAGGCATTCTGGCACAAGAAGTTTACCGCAGAGTTCAGAGTGATGCCATCAGATGTCGTCCCTCTGTACTGCGATAACAATGGCACCATAGCCCTAGCTAAGGAGCCGAGGTCTCACCAGAAATCCAAGCACATCGAGCGACAATACCACCTCATTCGTGATTACCTCAAGAAGGGATACGTCGAGGTCAAGAGAGTCGACACTGTAGATAATGTGGCTGACCCGCTGACAAAGCCATTAAGTCAGAAGAAGATTGAAGCCCACCTTGAGAAGATGGGACTTAGATTTGTAGTCAATTGGCTTTACGTCAAGTGAGATTTTATTAGATGTGTGCCCTAGAAGCCAGATTAGCTGACACTTATTGTACACTTCTAAGGATAATTTTATAATTTTGATTATAAATTAATAAAAAGATTATTTTCTATCATAATATGTATTTAAAGTGTTTGTGATACATCCTTTTAGTTAATGGCAATGATAATTCATATTTTTAACAGTTAAAAATTTAAAACATGAATTTTCATAATTAACTTATAAACTGCTTTCGACCATAGGATCATCATGAGAATGGTGATCGATCCAAAAGGTTAGTGTATGATCACTTTCTTCGGATAGATGTGTTTTGAATCTATGGTATGAAGACATCGAAGCGAGAGTACAGGTACCCGTTGGAGAATGAGGGCACTGAGCGTGACCACCTTGAGCAGTCATAAGGAAGTCTACCTTCTCGTCGATGACTGGTTTGATGTTGCAATAGGTGTGTCTGATTCTTTGATCTAAGGTGCATTGATAGTTTATCTTGAGGGTGTTGTAGTTTGACTACACTATAACTCAATCTCGTAGCCATTCAAAATCCTGAGATGTATGTTGGCTATAGCATGTTCATTGTAGGAATTAGATTGCACCAATAAGGGATCTATCTACCTCGGTAAATGAGGAGTAGCCTTATGATAATCATAAGATTGAGTCCATAAGTCCATGGCCATGGTAGAGTGAAGATGATAGAAAGAGTTTCTATTAAGATTTCACATTGGACTCCAATTGAATGATAAATTCATATGACAAACTTTGGGTTTGACGAGTTTATCTTAACCCTAATCTTGTCGGGGCTCAAGATAGAAGAACCTAATCACACAGGTAACTACACCGAGAGGTTCATTTTCAATTTTGATGGATAGCCACCATATACTGCTAGGTGTCACTGGTGAATTTTTGGAGCAATTAGAATGATTTTGATGATCAATCATTTTAGTTGTATGAATCAAAAAAGTTTTGGTCTATTGAAAGGTGTTTCGATGATGTCGATGATGGAGATCATGACATGTCATACAAATAAGGGTTTGGATCTGGATGTCATCAATTAAGCTAACGCAGTTTGATTGATTTGGATTAAATCCAATCAGGTTCAAGGTAATTATGCTAGCACATGATTGAGCCTAACTTTCTCCTTCTGTAATCTTTTTGATTCATCGCAACTGAGTCAAATTTGATTTGACTCATTCTTATATTTTGAATGAGTTTATTTTCATCTGACTGGAATAAGTTCAGGTCAGATTAATTATAGAAATTAAATCCATTCATAGTCAAATTGGACTAAGGTCAAAAGTTGATCTAATTGAGAGAATTGAGGGTCATCTAATCAGAGGCTTCTAGAAATTTTTTTGATCTAATTTTTGGATATGTGATAGGGCACAAGCCATACATTGGGCGTACCAAATTTTATGATTTTTGAAGGTATCTAGATTGAGTTATGATAGAGTTTGATTTGGATCAAACTCTTAAGGGAAGAGTCTTAGGAGCAGTGGACTCTTTCTTATCTACTCAAGCCGTCTCCTTTCAAATTGATTTTTGGCATCAAAATTAAATAAGATCTGGAGATTTTCATGGAGATTAGGTCTAGGAGTCCCAATGGTCAAATAAATAAGTGATTCAGTCAAAGAAGGATTCTAGATGGCGTTGGGTTTAAGAAACCTTTCTCATGCCATTGTGAAGCGTTGCACAAAATATATTTTCCATGCCTAAAGGAGCTATCTCTCTAATATCCCATGCCCCTCTATCCTCTCTCTCCCTCTTCTACAAGCCTAAAATGTTAGGCACAAATCTAAGTTGAAGGTCCAAGGTTTTTGGCATAAGATTTAGGATCTACGCGATGGTGTTCGTGAGATGGACAAGTAGCCTTCTCAAATTATTTTGAAAGTTCTTTAGATTAGATTCAAATCTTTGGAGGAAAGATTCATGAGGAGAAGACATCCAAATCTTGCTTGAGTAGACACTGATAGAGGCCAGACACATATGTGGCTCTTTTCAGAATCTCAGGATAGATCAGGATCATCATAGGATAATCTGATTACCCAAAATAAAGGTACAAAATTAAATTAAATTTAATTTTATTTTTAATTTTAATATCAGATCTTTAAAATCAGATCCGAGATGTCAAATCTAATTAGAATCATAAAATTTTTTTTTTAAAATATTCCTTCAGATCTAATTAGATTTGAATGATCCTATGCAAGAAAAATAAGATTTTTCCTACAATCTAGTCTATCAAGTAATCATGAGCTTGTATCTAGATGGCTGGTCTGTGAAAGTAAAGCCATCTCTACTTATTCATGCTACTCTGCTAGCTTCTTGTCCTGATATGTATTACAATAGGCTCTGCTGTAGGAGTCTCATCATCATTATCTGCTATTGCATGAGAGCTGATATCCTCAATATCCTCAATCATCATCTCGATCAAATACAAATCTTAAATGTGTAGCTACTTGAGATAATCTAAGGTACTTCTATTGATCTGTATATGTATAGCGTGCATCCAATGCTATCAATATTTATCTCAATCTACATATCTTTTATTTTGAAAACTAGACTTTCTTTTTCTTTGGATGAAATGCTTCCGAGATGCCATTGGAGAATAAGAACCACAAGATTAGAATAGAAATGGAGAGAAAAGGTTTGATTTTAGTGGAAGAGGGGTTTGAAAGAAATTACGGCTTGAGAAAATTGATAATGGAATGATAGAGCCTTGGATATTTTCAAATAAGAGAACTAATTCCCACAAAAATGGGGTCAACTCCTACTAAATCAAGAGTCGGCTCCTGAAGAGAGGTCGACTCCAATAGAACTGGGAGTCAGCTCCTTAAAGCAGAAAATAGTTCAAGCAGTTTTTGATTCAAGAAAATTTAATCAAGTTGAATAAGAATCAATAGGCAATCAAATCGATGATCAAGAAAAATATTCAAGTCAAATTGGGGGATCAAGAATTAATCAATCATGGGGGCAAGATTATCAAGTCAAGGAACTCATGTAAAAGAAAGTCTAGACATAAGCTTTATGAGTTTTGGTTGAACTATGAAATTTCAAAATCTTAGGGATAAGCTAACATTAAATGTAATTCAACACATCAAGCACTTAATTTTTGTGATTGAATGTCTTATCTTCAAGTACTTTATTTCATACAAAATTTTTATTAAAATTTTAATAATTTAGCATTTTATGGAGGAATGTCAAACATAGTTTTACTTGTATGTTCAGCAACTTAAAAATATTCATATCCAATTAAGCATCTTTTAGTTTAAGTTTACCGATTGCAAAATTGATATGGAGAAGCTATTATATCATGTTGAATTTTAAGATAATTTTAATTTATATCATAACATGATATTTAGAGGAGAGCATATTGATCTTTAAAATTAAAGTATTCAAATCATCAAAATCAATCAATCATACTAATCTTACTAATATATGAAAAAAATTTCAAGTAAGTAAATATAATATGAAATCGTATTAAAGTCAATAGATTTAATCAAAATAACTTTAACAATCATTGATGGTATGATGTGAGAAAAAATTTAGATTATACCATGCATCAATACCTATCACTTTTTATTTCCAAGGCATCCATAAAAATTTTCTTCCTTTCATTTTATTTGGATCTTTGGTGCACCTACAAAATCACTTAATGATTTTTAGTACCCAAGTCATCTTAGGACCATAGGAGTTAGTATTCAAGGTTTTTTTTAGAATCCATATTTTCTTCACATTTGAATTTTCAACTTTACTAGAAAAACATGTATGTGATTTATGTCCTACTTTACCATATTTAAAGCAAGTAACATTTGAAAACTTGTGGCTTGATGAATTTACAAAGATATTTTTCAGAAATCTTTGTTTCTTAAGAGGGTTGTAGCCAAGACCGACTTTATCATAAACAGTCTTTTGATTTTCAAGAATCATTTGAAGTTTGTTTGAACTTAAAGTGAATCTTTCTACTATCGGTTTTAACTTATCAATTTCATTTTTTAAATTTAGATTCTCTAAAGTTAAAGCTAGTTTTTTACTTGAAATACTTTTTTTTCTTTTAGCAAGGATTGATTCTTCAACTTGAGTTTTTTGTTTTTTCCCCTAACTTCTTTAAGTCATCTACTAAATCGTAGAAGGCTTCTTGAAGTTCTTCAAAAATAAATTCATTTGAGATTTCAGTATTTACCTCATTTTCATGTGTCATAAGACACAAGTTGGCTTGTTCATAAACCTCTTCTTCTTCAGAGCTTGAATCATCGCTATTACTCCATGTAGCTACCATAGCCTTTTTCTTGTACTTCTTGGGGCCCTTCTTGAGTTGTGGACATTCAGATCTAAAGTGCCCTAGCTTCTTATACTCATAACAAATAAGAGACTGCTCCTTATCATTCTTCTTGCTATCCTCTCCTTTTGTTGGTGGTCTCTTCCTCATCCCTTGTTTTCTTTTCTTCAAAAATCTTTTAAACTTTCTAGTGACGAGAGCCAATTCTTCATCTTGCTCTTCATTTTTTATTTCATCGAATTTCTCATCTAGTTGAGTAGTGAATTTGAGGATAATTGTCTTTTTTTTCTTGACATCTTCTTCTTGATGTTGCTTCATGCTTAGCTCGTGTGTCATAAGCTATCCCAGAAGCTCCTCCAAAGGTAATACATTTAGATCTTTAGCTTCCTAAATCACGGTGACCTTAGCTTCCCATGTTCTTGGCAAAGATATAAGTATCTTTCTTACAAGATCACTGTTAGAATAAGACTTGCCAAAACTTTTTAAACCATTTATAATATCCATAAAGTAAGTAAACATTTTAGTTATTGACTCATCATGCTCCATTTTAAAATGTTCATATTTATGCACAAGTTGTTAATTTTTTATTTCTTAACTTGATTAGTACCTTCATGTGTTACTTTTAGCCTATCCCATATTTTCTTAGCCGACATGCATGTTGAAATACGATTAAATTCATTAGCATCTAAAGCATAATATAAAACATTCATGGCTTTAGCATTGAGTTGAACCATTTTCTTATCAACTTCATCCCATTTATTTTTGGATTTGGTTGATTCTATACCATCAATTATTTTAGTGGATGTGTGTGGTCCATTAACTATGATACTCCATATATCATAGTCAAGTGCTTGGATAAAAATTTTCATTCGAGCTTTTCAATAGGTGTAGTTTGATCCATTAAAAAGTGGAGGTCGGTTTGTGGACTATCTCTCGACTAGTGAAGCACCGATTTGAGTTGCCATAGATCTTTAGCTCTTTGATGGTTCAATCAAAGTAGGGCTATAGCACCTTGCTCTGATACCACTTGTTGCCTAGCTATGCAACCCAAGTGGGAGGATGAATTAGATTTTTAAAATTTTAAAGCTAAATTAGAATAATAAAGATAATATGATGATATGCAATTTATATGAGGTGGGTGATTTAAGTGAGGTGAAAAGATAAATAGTAAAAGAGCAAGTATTAAATAAAATAAGGATTGAAAGAGAGAAAGCACACCATAAACAAGCAAGATTTATAGCGGTTCGATGCTAATTTTTTACCTACATCCACTCCCCAAGCTCCTACTTGGGAATTCAAATCTACTAAATATATTCAACAAGAATACAACATCGGTACCTCCAACCCTGGCTATCCTAAGTTAGAATACTTATTTTCTGAGTACAAGCTAATCCAATACAATCTGATTCAAGATTTGGATCAATCTTCCTAAGTTTTGAAACCCTCAAAACTTAAATCAAAATAATAAAATAGAGTATGAGTGTTAATAACAATGAAATACAAAGTTAGCCCCTTTAGTGAGCAAATAAAATATTAAAAACTCTTTACATAATAAAGGAAGAAGTTTTTCTTATTTTTCTCAAGATTGTTAGAGACTTGAATGAGCTTTTGAGAGATTGGTGAACTTGAAATGAAAGCTTCGTTGCTTGAAGATGGCTTTTTGCTTAGGGCTAAAATAAATGCTTAAATCTCTTTTTTTCTTCCCTCCTTTTTTAGCCTTTATATCTTCAATAAGTGTTAGAAAAAAATCTGGACAGGATTAGAACCATTGGAGGGCTTTAAATGTGCATTAAATACGGCCAAAATGGACTAAAAAATAATCATTATGGAGTTTTTCTATCATAGGGGTCGATCCCTATATCATCTCCTACACAGAGGTCGACCTCAGGATCAGCCCCTATGGCAGAAAAATAGAAAATGGCCAGTTTCTATTTTCTAGCCTGCATAAATAGTAGAGATCGCTCTTAGGATCGACCCCTGGCATAGGAGTCGACCTTAGGATCATCCCCTTTGGGGTGCTGGCCAAAAATTAGCATGCCAATCAGTCCGTTTTAGTAGAGGTCAACCTAGGGGTTGATCCTTTTGCTAAAATCTGATTTTCTCTCAAAATATGCATCCAAAATTCATAAAACTACCTCCAATAGATCAAAAATCTTCTAGGCATATTCTTGAGACTTTTGAAATATATTTTCTCCAACTTTATAAAATTTATGATTTTACCTCTTGTCATCTTTCTTCTTGATTTTCTTTCAAATTATGCATCCCAAATTTATAAAACTACCTCCAATAGATCAAAAATCTTCTAGGCTTATTATTGAGGCTTTCGAAACATATTTTTTCTAATTTTATAAAATTTATGAGTTTGCTCCTCATCATCTTTCTTTAGTAAACTTAAAATTTCTTATTAAATCTGAAATATAATTAATTTTTTTCAAGCTAAAATTATTAGTATCCCCTCAAATATTTTGTAATCATCAAAATCAATTCTTAGAACAACACCCAAGGGCCCCTTTGAGGCTTCTATTTATGGATAGAGGTAAGAGCCATTTGTGGGGAATTATTTGAGTCTTATCTCAGCCAATTAGGATGCAACATTGCAGGATTTATGGTTGAGATTCTCAAAATAAGGTAGTTATGGTTGTCTTATCTAGATCGTGGTCAGCTGTTGCTGAGCAGTCACTTAATGTTGAAAGAGATTCGAGATCTCCATATCAGATTGGCTTTGATAGGGGGGACTTTGGATAGGCACTATTTGACTAGCAGTTGAGGTTGGCGATCGAGTAGGGATTGGAGATTGATGAGGGTCGATGGTGATCCAAAGGTGTTGGTGATTGACAAGTACAAGGCTAATAAGAGACTAGCGGTCTACAAGAGAGATTGGAATTCAACGAGGGGTTGAAAACAAATGAAGAACCAATGGCTGATGAGGGGATCAAAGGATGAAAAAGGACTGGAGATCGGTGAGCGATCGACGACCACTAATGGATTGGTAGTCGATAAGGGATCGATGATTGGGGGGAGATTAGCAGTTGATATTCCAAAGGACTAGTGATCGATGAGGGGTAGGCAGTCGATATTCCCTTGGAATCCACATCAAAGCTCTATTTAGAAGAGGTTGATCGAAAAGTTGGAATCGATGGCATTTAAAGTCCTCAGATCTTTGGTATGGATGATATTGCTCCAATACATGCCCCCTACTCCCGAGTTCAAGCTGGAATTGGTTCGAGCGAAGGTAGTATGCTAAGTTGGGAGTACCAAAGACGTACAGTAACATCCTCCCTTCAATTAAAATGACTCATCCAAAATCTTTGGGTGAGGTGAAGAATCATGCCAAGCAATCATAATTGGAGAGCATTACCCAAAGATGCCGAATTTGAAGGGTGGCATGCATCATTTCAAGCACGTCTTTTTTGAAATAAGATGTTTAGCAACTATTTTAGGCCAATCATATAGTGCCAGATGGTAGTGACTTAATGGCCAGAGATGATCATGTATCCTTGCTGTTAACCCCTAGATTGATTTTAATGATAACAAAAGTATTTGAGTATAATTTATTAAGTTACTAATATTATTTTTAAAGATGTATGGTTTAAATTTCAAGTGCTTACATTTTTTCAAATGATTTTCATCAATTAAATGGAGTACCACTACTCAAAAGATCTTTGAAGTGAATCTAGACTTGACACACCTTAAAAAGAAAGGATAATAAGAATTAAATCAAGTTTAGAAGACAAGTCTAGCCTACCAATGCAATTGGAGGAGAAAGACTACCGAAAACTTCATGACATGCTTAGCATGCAATTTGAGTTGATCAAGTGGAAGTTTTAGTCGATTAAGTATTAGTGATAGAAAGCCAAGTTTCAGAACCTAGGAGACTTAGGGCTTGTTTGGCCAAGCTATAAAAATCAGCTAATTTTGAAATCATTTTTTTTTTCAAATGGAGTTTCAGAAAAAGTACTATGAAAGAAAAGTAGTTTGTATTTGGCAAAATCATTCGATAAGCACTTTTATCAGTATTTAAGAAGTAGTTTGTGTCTGACAAATCTTTCAAAAAAAATAGTTGACTATTAAATTATGAAAAAAGCATGTATAGATTTACTTATAATTAATATTATTTAAATAGATAAATAATTTTAAATATTTATTATGATTAATTTTAATTTAATTTTTTATTTTTTATTTAATTAAAATAAAATAATAAAATAATAAAAAATATATTAAAATTTTAATCAATATAAATATAATTGAATCAAAGATAATACATATTGAATATTTTACATAATTTTTATACAATAATATATATATATCAAAATACATCATTTACTAAATAATGAAAGGGTTAGGTGAAAATAAATAAGGATAGTTATGATAAATAATGATTTTGAGTAAGGATATTTTTATCTTAAAAAAATTAATTTTCTATTTCTACATTTGCTTCCAAGAAGAAGCTTCAATTTTCTGCTTTCTCCCCACAACAGAAAAACTATTTCTACTGCCACTTAAAAGTAAATTATTTTTAAAATAAGCTTGACCAAACATCCTACTTTTTCAAAATATGTACTTTTTTTGAAAAATAAGTACTTTTTTCTCTCCAAAAGCTTGGCCAAATAGATCCTTAGTCAACTAAGTCTAGAGGTTAGTCGATGCAGTCTTAAAGGATAGTAGAAGATAGAAAGCATAGAAAGATTAAATTTCAAGATTCAGGAGACTTAGTTGACTAAGTCTGGAGGTTAGTCGACTTAATCTTAGAGGACAACAACAACACAGAAAGTACAGAAAGATCAAATTAAGACCCAGGAGATTTAGTCGACTAAGTCAGCAAGTTAGTTGATTCAGTTGCAGAGAAGCATCAAAAGATAGTAAGTTTTTTAGCCACCTGATACCTAATCAACAAAGTCTGAGTCTTAGTCGACTAAGTAGAGAACTTAGTCGACTCAGAAAAAGTTAGTTGATAAAGTCACTATAACAGCTAGTTTTTTAGATTTGCACTTTTTCAATCTTAACTTTTTTTAATGGCTAGATCTTCATTTTTAATGGCTAAGGCATTAAATAGGGGCTCTCTAAATGTTTTAGAGTGGTGGAAAAGCCTTGAAATATAAAAAAAATATTAAAAAACTTCAAGAAGAACTTTTGAATATCTATTAAAAAGCTTTCAAGTCTACTTTAATTTATTAATTATGTGAGCCATTCTTGAAGTAAAGAAAGTATTTTTCAGAGATTATTCTATCTTTCCAATCATTCTCAAAGTGAGAGAAGTTAAGATACAAGCATTGAGGAGCTCCACCAACTTCTCTCAAGCATTTAAGGAGAAGACTAAAGCCAACAAGCTTTCTACTCACAAACTCTTCTCTTGGGCTTCATTGAGTTTTTATTTCTAAACTCTTTTAATTATTATGATTATATTTTTATTTGTTTACAAGTTTCTTGGGATGAGAAACTTGGGTTGATCCAAGCCTCACTACTACAGAATGGGGCTACGACAGCACTTAGTATTACAGTAGTTCAAAAATCGCTGTAATAGATTCTAAGATAGTGGTTCTATGTAACTGCTGCTATAGATTTGATATATAGCGACAGTTATACAAAATCGCTGCCATATGTCAATCTATAACAACGATTATGAAGAACCACTGCAATAGTCAAATTTATGGTAGCGATTATACATAACTGCTGTAATAGATCAATATTATGGTAGTGGTTATAGTTAACCGCTACTATAGGTCAAATCTATAGTAGTGGTTAATTTAATCGCTGTGATATATTGGACCTATTGCAGCGGTTCTTCATAACCACTATGATATGTTAACATATGCAGAGATTTTATATAACAATTATTATTGATCAGACCTATGATAGTGATTTTTCATAATCGCTGTAATAGGTCACCTATGGCAACAGTTTTGCCAATCGCTGCAATAGATTCATAGTATATAATTTTTTCATATTTTTTCTAAATATGGTATAATTTTAAAATTTAAAGACCATCTTCATCATTCATTGTCTAAATAACTATCATTAGAATATCATCACAAAAGGATGGCTCGATCCGATAGCCCTAGTTAGGTCGATCGATAAAATTTGATTTCGACGGTCATAAATGATCACATAATGATCTGATAGATAAAGACCACCGATTGATCTAGAAACTTGCAATAATAATCTTAGTAATGTTTATAGCACACTATCAAAATTTTACTTTAATCAGACATCATTATCATAGTCAACCTAGCATTAGATGATTTCGATCGTTAAATGAAAAATGAGTGATCAAAAGGCCAAACGATGCTCGATTACAAGATAATATTTTAGATAAATGATCTTTGGCACTACTTTGATTATTTGTATAGTGATGATCATAAAATTCAAACCACGTATATCTGAATCTAAAATTATATATCTCTTGATACTCGTTCTTAAAGGCCTTATATAATTATGCTTGTATTTTTTTAGAATATGTTTGATGTGGATAGTTCATATAGACATGGTTTAAATTTTTTGATCACCACTATACAAATAATTAAAGTAGTAGTAAAGATCATTTATCTAAAAAATTATCTATTTATTAGACATTGTTTGGCCTTTTGATCATTCATTTTTTATTTAACGATCGAAATCATTTAGTGCTAGATTGACAATGATAATGATGTATGATTAAAATAAAATTTTGATAGTATGCTACAAACATCACCAAAATCATCATTATAAGTTTTTGGATCAATCGGTGGTGTTTATCTTTTAGATTATCATGCGATTATTCATGGCTGTTGAAATCAAATTTTATCGATAGACATAGCTAGGGCTATCGAATCGAGGTAGCATTTTATGTTGACACTCTAAAGATTATTATTTAGATAATGAATGATAAAAATAAATTTTAAATTTTAAAATTATATCATATTCAAGAAAAAAATATAAAAAATATATATTATTCATCTATAGCAGTAGTTAGCAAAAATTACTACTATAGAGTCTATTTCAATGGTTGATAACCACTACTATAGATCAAATGGTAGCGGTTATATAAACTACTATAGATCAAATGGCAGCGGTTATATATAACCATTGCAATAGACCTATGGCAGTGATTTCGAAAACCACTGCCATAGGTCTGGCATAAAATTTTTTCTATGCATCAAGTTTTCATCTTCTCGGCCTCCACCCTCTAGTTCATTCTCCCTCTCTCTCCTCTCTACCCGAGCTCTAGCTACCTCCTATCATCGACCTGCCCCTTTGCCGGCCTACCCCATCATCAGCTGCCTCCTTCTAGCACCACCCCCCTCCCTCTCTCTCTCTCTCGTTTTCTTTTCTCACCTTGTCTACCCATGCCCTAGCTACCCACCTTGCGTTGGCCCTTAGCCCCGCCCCCTCCCTTAGCCCCACCGTCGGCTCCGACCCCCTCGGCCCTGGATCCCTCAGCCCAGCCTCACCTCCCTTGGCCCTAACCTCATGCCCATCAGGTTGGACCTCCCTTGGCCTCATTCTCCACCGGCCCCTTCCCTCTAGCACTGCCATGGACCCACCTCGCCGCTAGCTCTGGCCTCCTCGGCCCCGGCCTCCTTTGGCCTATCCCTTCCTTCTAGCACCACCGCTGGCCTACCCCACCACCACCAACCTGCCCTCTAGCACTACTGCCAATGACCCTCACGATCTGTGCAACCCCCTCCCTAAACTAGGTATAATTTTTTTATTTAATTTTATAATAATATTAATAATCAATTATAATATTTATAATAATATTTATTATTATATTTATAATTATTATAAATATTATAGTAAATATTATTATAATATTTATTATAATATTATAAAATTGATGGTTGCCTATTATTTTGTACTTATAGATTTAATTGCTTACTAACACAACCAATACAATAGGTTACATACTTAATCCATGGCAAGTATTGGCATTATTTAATATAATTATTATAAATATAATTATAAATATTTTAATAATATTATTATAATATTTATTATAATAATATTATAATAATATGGATAATATTATTATAATATTATAAAATGGATGGTTGCCTACTATTTTATATTTATAGATTTAATTGCTTACTAGCATAGCCAATACAATGCGGTACATACTTAATCCATGGCAAGTATTGGCATTATTTGATATGGTCGATATGATTAGTGCATGGCTTATTTATTATCTAATATATGCACTGTATGTTCAATATGTGATGGAGTATTAGAACAATAATCTCAGTTTAGCAACGGGACTGCTGCACTACTATGGCCCATCCATGGTTTGTAGCAATTTTCTTTTCTTTTTTCTTTTTATAAAGAAACTATGATGATTTCGGGTAGAAAATGGTTAATTCTTAATATGATTTTAGTGATATGAGTTCTCTTATTTTTTCTCTTCTTCTATAAATATTTTAATAATTCTGAATGGTAAGGTAATCTTGGATGGTCCTCGATTGTTTAGTAGGCAACCATTCATAATCGATTTGGTTTAGTTATAGTAGATACTGAAAAGAGTTTTGCAATATTGCATGATTAAATGATGAATCTGAGCCTCTTTTTTATTTTTATTTTTTTATTTTATTTTTTTAATATTTTAAAGAGAACTTCCATCGATGGGTTCGAGGCCGTACCTTGGACTGTGCCAGCCAGTAAGTTGAAAACACCTACCGATGGGTTTTGGACCATGCTGGTGGATTTTGGGCCATGCCGGTGGATTCTTGACCATTAGATTTTGGGTTATAGCTTGGTAGTTGGATGTCAAGGCGTGGCGGTAAGAACCGCCAAAGAAGCGGCCATGAGTGAAACTCCCATAGAGATACATATAAGTGATGATTTATAGACTACAGAAGCAGAGTTTTAGCTTTATTACTGTTCTCATCCAGATACCTCTAACTCTGGAATAATTCTAGTATAAATGTTAGAGTTTATTTATGGATATAATTCATGTTATTGAATTTATTAGATAAAATTTTATAGGTTATTATTTATATCTTGCTACTTTTATTTATTGCATTGCATAATGATAGACCCATCAATTGATCAGTGTATATAATCTCTGGCACCCATATATTTATATATTTTTTATATAGATGGAAGAATTATGTACCATGATCAATTGATTATCTAATTTAGATAGTTTGAAAATTATAAATAATTCTATAGATAATTTCAGTAATCAAATGATATGCTAAGGGTTTCGAAAGAAATTTTGGATAATAATTTTCTTTTATTCTTCCTACATGGGAGAACTAAGAAGAAATACTGCTAAAATTTCTTTCGGTCCCTATTGTATATCGTTTGATTACTATAATGAATCTATATAATTAATGCAATTTTTGAATGGAATAGGAACTATCTTTACCAATTATAGTTGGTGATAGAATGCATTTATTGCATATCTGAAAAAGATATTTAATGTAAGTTCCACACATGATTTGTTTATAATGCATTGGTATATAATATAAGTTTCACACATGATTTAATTACGGTATTAATATTATTATAATGGATAAAGGATGGATGATGTTTAGTAGGCTCTCACCAGAATATGAGACTGAACTTCAAAAAATTTTTAATTTTATTATAAAGAAATTTAGAGATCATGGACTTATCTAATATCCTAATAAGAAGTGTATGAGTGGACCGTGGTTACCTCATCAAGATGTAAATGATCATCTGACTATTTATGACTTTAAATTTGGTTATAAAATTTGTTGGGATCAACATGATGAGAGTAGACTACAAGGAGGTGATCAACATGATGGAGGAGTGCAACAAATGGTTCGTGATATTTTTTTCTTTGTTGGTCATAATGACAATGCATCTACGTCCATACTTGATTTTATGGTTGGTGGATGACAAACAATGAGGATGTGAAGAAGGTCCATAAGTTGATGGAGGATGCTAATGCTCTGTTGTATCATGGATGTGAAAAGATGGCAGAGCTGGAGTTCTTAATCCGGTTGTATCATACAAAATGCTTCAATGAATTCAGTAATAATAAAATGAACTACATACTAGAGCTTTTGGAGGATATTCTTCTGGATGATGCATGAATTTCAAAGAATAATTATGAGGCATAGAAGATTATTGAATAGCTAAATTTTACTTACATCAAGATACATGCATATTCCAATGATTACATGCTCTATTGGGAGGGAGATGCTAACCGAAATGAGTGCATGAGGTCCAGTATATCAAGATAAAAATAGAATAAAGATGGTACATCAATCCATGTACCTTAAAAATTGATGTGGCATTTTTCTTTAATTCTGAGACTATAAAAGTTATTGATGTCAGTAAGGATATCGAAGGATATGAGATGGCATGAAGAGGATCGAACAAAAGATAATGCATTGAGAAAACCAGCCGATGGAAAGGCATGATAGAAGTTTAATGAAATACATCTCGACTTCGCATAAGAGATATGCAATATGAGGTTGGACTTGTCATGTGATGGTTTCAACCCATTCAAGCATATAAATACCGTCCACAATGCATGGCCGGTGTTAATTCATGTTTACAACCTCCTACTATGGATGTATATGAAAAAATATTTTGCTTTTATGACAGTGCTCATCCCTAGACCGATGGAGGTAGGTAATGATATTGATATCTATTTGTAGCCTCTTATTGCTAAGCTAAAATAGTTATGAAGCATTCAAGATATTCTAACTTTTGATGCTTTGATGAATGAGTCATTCTCCATGTGTGCAGCACTTCTATGAATAATAAATGACTTTCTAACTTTGCCCTAATATCGGGTTAGAGCACGAAAGATAAGCTAGTGTGTCCAGTTTATGGAAAAAGCATCTGCTCTAAAAGATTGATACATTGGAGGATCTTTAACTTTATGGGGCATCAATATTTTCTCCATCAAAATCATCTATACAGAAGAGATGCACGCTCCTTCGATGGCACTATTGAAGAAGGTGAGGCACCTAACCGGATGTCTGAAAGTGAGGTGTTAAGAGAGTTGGATGATTTCAATATTGAATTTGGTAAAGATAATCGGATTAGTGGAAAGAAGAAAAAGTGTTGATTAAAGATAGATGACACACACTTTAATTGGAGGAAAAAAGGCATTTTCTTTGACTTGCTATATTCAGAGACAAATTTATTGCATCACTGCTTAGATGTAATGTATATTGAAAAGAATGTATACGAGCTCCTATTGGCAACAATTTTGAACATCAAGGATAAAATCAAGGATGACTTGAATTTTTGATTTAACTTGAAAGAATGTGGTATGAGAAGATCACTCCACCCGGAGTCGGTAGGGGGAGAATAGTGGAGGCTCCCTCATGCATACTATATTATGAATGTCTCCAAACGGTCCATATTTCTTTGTATGTTGGAGAACATAAAGATCCTAGATGGGTACTCAAGCAATATATCAAAGCGTGTGAATAGCAAGGATATCAAACTTAGAGGATTAAAGACTCATGATTATCATGTATTGATGCAAGAGTTGATCCCAATAGCTATTCACCGCATGTTGTCAAAAATATCAGAATGGTTGTTATTCATCTTTGCAACTTCTTCAAAGATATTTGTGCAAAAAGGTTATTTAAGAAAGATGTGAAGAAAATGAAGGCAAGGACGATGACTATATTATGTGATTTGGAGAAGATATTTCCATCATTATTTTTTACAATTATGATGCATCTTATCATATAACTTATAGGGAAAGTTGCACTTGAAGGTCCAATGTTCTATCGATGAATGTATCCTATTGAGAGGAATATTCAAATGCTGAAATCTTATGTAAGAAATATAAATCATCCAAAGAGATCTATAGTAGAAGATTATTTGGTTCAAGAGTATATGAATTTTTATACCATGTACTTGAACAAGCTTAAGATACATCATAGCCAATCAATGAGAAATCAAGATTGTCAATATGAGCCAATTGAGCCTACATTTAAGTCCATTCCACAGTTAGGTGGACTTTCCACTTCATACCACCTTACTAATTTGAGCATTGAAGAAAAGGATAAGGCACATCACTACGTGCTCTTCAACTATGATATCATTGAGCCATACATAAGGTGAGTCACTCAGCCTTATTTATTTGATAATATTTAAAAGAAAATATCCAATTATATCTAAATTTGTTCTTTGTGATGCAGCAAATATAAGAAGATCATAAGAGTAAAATATGATGCTCTAAATATATGGAAGAAAAAAAATATACAGCAAAAATTTTTTTAAGTGGTTCAAAGATCATGTAAGTGAGTACATATTCTTGTCTTGTGCATCTTATTTGAATATGTTTACTAATTAGGTATCATCTCCTTAAGTGTGAAAATTATCGCTCGATGATGTAAGTCCTGAAGTACATACTTTTTCAATGGAACCTAATCGTGCCATGAGTGAGTACAAATAGCTTGTCATTAATGGCTACAGATTTAATATTCACAGTCGATCCATAAATATAGCAACATAAAATAGTGGCATATTGTTGAGCACTACCACTGGATGTTATGCTAGCTCAAGGGATTCACAGCCTCATATTAAGGATCTGAACTATTATGGGGTGGTGGAGAAGATAGTCATTTTGGACTACTATTCTAAAGGAAGGATTGTGTTGATGAAATGCGATTAGTTTGATGTCTTGTCTTAGTCAGAGATGAAAATTGATGAGTGCAGTTTCACTCTCGTTAACATGCAACACCATCTCCATACTAAAAAACTATATATACTTGCCTCCCAAGCTAGTCAAGTCTTCTACATTAGTGATCCCTTGGAGCCTTAATGGGGTGTTGTTGTGAGGATGGTGCCTAGACATATCTTTAATGATACCAAGATTGATGACAATGTTGGACCATGCATACAAAGTACTCCTTTAGGACAAAACTTACTCAGTGCTGTTGAGGTTTTAGATATACTTATCAAAAGCGATGGTGATGTCTATATTGTAGATGTAATTAAAGATGATAAGTTTAACATTTTGGTATAAATATTAGAATTTATTTATTGATGCTCTACTAATATTAGTTATTATTCAATATGTTATATTGATTAATATTCATTAACATTACAGGTCATGATGGCACTAAAACACTATCTAGCTTTCATCCTTGCCCCTCAATAGGCTATGCGGAGCTCAACATCTGAGCTGCTATCGGTACATACTCCATCCACCTCCATATTGGCTGCTCAAACACCACCGACATCTACTTCTCTACCAATATCTACTCCTCTATCGACATCTAAGCCTCCACCATCAGCCGCATCTCCAGTACATGCTCCACCCATCAATGAGTCTCCATTGGTATCCACATCGTACAATCCTATGGCCAATAAGAGTATATTTTTATTATATCAATTATTTATTTATTTATTTATATAGTTATTGTACACTCTTATATATTTATATAATATATTTTTATTGTAAGTGCATCATTCAGTAGGATATTTTGTGGTCCCACATGCATGCTGCATGTGTGGAACTGCCTATATCAGATCATGGTGGACTACGATCAGGAAGGAAGGCCAGTTGGAGAAGCCACACAAAAAATGCATTTCTTTTTCAGAGTGCTTGTGAGGTGGTCCGACATTATTTCAGTACTGCCTATAAATTAACGATTGATGGATGCTGGTATTAGGGATCAGGTGTGAAAGAAAATACGGATAAGTATATCTTAATTATATTTATGCATTTTGTTTACACTATATTTGATTAGAATAATTTCGTAACTGACTTCTGATAACTTTGTATAGATGAGGTATGACTTTTCAGATCATGAGAGGGCTCAAGATGCTCGACTGAAGAAGATTGAAAAGTTGTACTAGAACTACAAGATCAAGCTCCATAGAGAATGGCTCGAGCACTGATGGGACACTTCAAAGGAGCTTGTTTCTTAGATATAGAACTATCTTCCGAGTCAGTAGGAGGAGATGCTTAGGCATTGGAGGAGCCAAAAGTTTCAAATTTAATTTCTAACTTTTAAATTTTTTAATATACTTAAAATTATATTTAAATATTTTTTAAATATTTTTTATTTAAATACTTATAATTTAAATACTTTCTAGACTACCTTCCATCAGAATCAGAAGAACCAGGCGGCTCAGGAGTACACACACTCTCGATCGTGAGTCTATGGCTAGTAGTATAAATAGAGAGGTAATGAATTTTAAATCTTAGTTTACAAATTAAATTGATATTTTTTTTTGCATATTTCTAATAAGCTGATCCATTGTTATAGTTGACAATAGAGGAGGTGATGCCCAGCCATAGCGCCATCTTCCGATCTAGCCATATGGACAAGAAGGGCAGGTTGATCAATGCCGCAATCAAAATTTTTTTTGTAAATAATAAATAGATTAGTATGGTTAGTATTGTAGCATTTTTTATGATATTTTATTTAAATTTGTAATTATAGGATGCGCTTGCAAGTGAGGGCCCAGACATCTTTGGCCTCCAAGACCATCTATCTCAGGTCTTGGGGTATGAGCACTCTAGAAAGATCTGATGCAGGTTCGGATATATGTCGGTGAGCTAAGGCGAGCATCTCTTCACATGCTTCCAGAGTCATCAGTTAGGAGTAGCTTAAGGAGATGTTAGTGCAAGCAGCTCAGGCTACGGAGTGGGCTACTCAGGCTAAGGAGCGCACATCTCAGCTATAGAGCATCGTGACTGCTATAGTGATGAGGCTCTCTGTATGTTTTAGAGCTGACTTCATGGGCCTTGAGGATCTATTGGCTAGTGCTTCAGCTCCAGCCCTTACAACTCTAGCTTCTCTAACTCATGCTCCATCTCCTCCTAGTAACGATAATTTAGATTTAGATGTAGGCTTTGATTTTTTTTTGAAAATTTATAATTTAGTGATGAAAGATTTTTGGGTACAGTTAAGTACTTGAAGAGTCGATATATGAATTAAGATGGGATTGACCATTCCTGATTATAGGAGTTGTGTTACATTATATTTCAATTTAGCAAAGCCTTGGCTAGGATAGTCCTTGTGAGAAGTCACATAATTGATTGCGTTGAGACATGATATAGATGTACTTTTCAGAGTTGGCTATTTAACACTGAGTCATTCAAAATACAGAGATCAAAGGGATGAACTATACAGAACCATATTTGAGTAGGTTCTGAATATTGTGATTGTGATTATTTAACCTATCTAGATGTCGGGTACTATTGCTAGATGGTCACATCGATTAGTATATGAATTATTCTTGTGCTACTGGCTTAGTTTCAAACCTATGGGATCACACACGTTAGAAGTTCCTACCTGATCTGATGGCTAATGCAGAGTCCTACTGGACTGGGACTCTATGATCAAGAGTCCCACTAGACTAAAACTTTATGATCAAGAGTCCTACTGCATTAGGACTTTGAGTCCTACTTATCTAAAATTCTGTGATCAAGAGTCTCATTGGTCTGAAACTCTATAATCATGAGTTTCACTTATTTGTGATACCAGGGGTCCCACTAATTTGAAACTCTTCGATCAAGAGTTTCATATAGACGGAACTCTATTGCCCGAACACTAACTAGATTTGGACTCTAAGTTTATGAGAGGCTTTATTACTAATTTGATTACTAATTAACTTAATTTGATGGAGTGATAAGTTTTGGATCATGTCCAATTGAATTGGATTCAATTGATTTTGACTCGATTAGGTTATGAGATGACCTAATCACCAAGGAAGTTTGTTCCATGATTTGATTGGACTTGGGTTTTAATTCCTGATTTGATTATGACTTAATTGAGTTTATTTAAACCTAATTTAGTTGGGTTTATTTTTGTTTAATTAGGTCTAGCTAAATTGGTTTGGGTTGGGTCTTAATTGGATAAATCTTTGGGGTCTAGTTTGACTAGTCTTCTTCTATGCCAATCTTGACTTGCACCCACTTTTTCTTCATGAGAATTTAGAATTCTCATAAGTTTTCCATGCACAAAGGGAGTTCACGCCTACATTTCTCACACCCCAAGTTGATACATTTTGGTTGGTTGCCATTTGAATTTAAATGGAGTTTAAATTCAAGTGAACAAACCAACCCTATCCTTACCCCTCCACGTGCTCTCTACATTGTTTGGCATACATTAAAAAGGGAATTTGATTTGGGGTGTGTGACATATCGGAGGAAAACTCCTCTTCGTGAGCCATATCTTTGTGCATGAGAAAATTTTGAAAATTTTTCAAGAGAAAAATTCCAGTGAGAGTGGCGCGGGGTTCTGGGTGAGTGCCGTCGTAGGGTTTCATCCTTGGGTTTGGGAAGAGAGATCGTAAATTGTGAGTGTCACAAAATCATAAATTTTTTTTGAGACCTTCCTCTACCTTTCCCCTATCTCTATTAGTTTTCTAGAGTATCCAAAAAATCAAAAGAAGAAGATTGATCCAAATCGATCTACGTCAGCCATCAAAGGTTCTAGCATCGAGCTAGCACTCCGGAGGAGCCGATTGGGATCAGGAGCCTCATGTGGATGATCCATAGAGGCCAGATGCTGTGTGTGGCTACATCACAATGAGAGGACCTCTTCAAGCAAGTTTTGAATGTAGCTATCAATTACCCGCACGAAGGTATTATGTTCTGAACACAAGAAGGGCAGCAATAGTAAATAAGATTTACTACTTATTGTCTTTTATTTTCAGATTTTTCTACATGCATATATATCATATTATGATCCTAGAAGTATGATCTTAATGATTAGATCACTAGCTTATTTGATTAATTAGATTAATCTTTCAATTTCATTGCATGTTTTTTGAAAAAGATTTTCAAAATCAAAGCTAGAAATCCTACAATTTTCTTTTCGATGGTATCAGAGCATTAGGTAGTTTAATGTGATATATGCTTTTAAAAATCTAAAAATTAGCATATTAGATATGTTTTATTTTTGAGTAGCAAGTAATTAGATGAGAGAACCTCTTCGATCGAGTTTTGATTATGGCGATCGACTATCTATGCGAAGGTATTGTGTTCTAAACACAAGTAGGATAGCAATAGTAAATAAGATTTATGACTTACTATCTTTTATTTTTAGATTTTCTACATGCATATATATATATATATATATCACATTATGATCCTAGAAATGGGGTCTTAATGATTAGATCACTAGCTTATCTGATTAATTAGATTAATCTTTCAATTCCATTGCATGTTTTTTGAAAAAGATTTTCAAAATCAAATCTAGAAATCCTGCAATTTTCCTTTCAGTGGTATCAGAGCACTAGATAGTTTAATATGATATATATGCTTTTAAAAATCTAAAAATTAGCATATTAGATATGTTTTATTTTCGAGTAGTAAGTAATTAGATTAGGTTGGTTACTATGGCCGTCCGATCATAGGAGAAAAGCATGGTTTAAAGGCCATCTCCTCCCATTCGATGGGATTCTCCTATGGTGGTAGAGGTGCCATTGTGATTATATCCCATGAAATTGAAAAACAAAAGAAGCTTATTGAAATTGTTTCAACTTGTATTTTAATCATCAATATGTTTAGATTAGATTTAAAATAGATTCATGATTTAATTTTATGTACTGTACATAAACATGCAACTAGTAACTATTTATGAAATGAGCGGACTCATTTTTTATTTGAGTTAACCCATTTAGTGAATAGTACTAGATTGTAAAAATCTTTTACAAAATTTAAAAATTATTTTTGAAATGCTGAACCCTAACCCATCAGTCCAAAACTTAAGTAAAAATTAAGGGTTATGAATTAGGATCTAGAATTGTGAATTAAAGATCCTAAGACAAAAGCATAAAATTTGGATTATTGGGTTAGATAAATTAGGTCCATTAATTAGGTTAGACATAAGTTAGATTAAAGAATAGACTTAATTAGAGTAATTGATCTAATCTAACCAAATATTGATTTAGATTAGGTCAAGAACTCTTTAGATTCAATTATAATAGTTATAGTTGGTCAAGTCCATGTCTTTAACAAGAACCAAATGGACTTGATTCATGGCTCCTCGATCGAGTCTGAAATTACTAGGTTGATCAAATTGAAACTAATTAACTGGTTAGTGTCTAATTTAAGTTTGGTAGTTTAGACCGATGATTTTAAATTGAGAGCTATTCACACTTATTCAATCTTTGATGAGTTAATGGCATATCCCTTCTACTGATCTCACTTAATTGGCCAATATGGTGAATTAGATTTTGATTAAAATCACTTGGTGATTCGAGCTCACCCATGTCAATTAGGTAAATCAGTGTGATTGATTTATGTGCTCCTAAGACCAACTTGAATAAGGTATTTCTTGATTTGATTTGATGAAGTCAGTGGGAGGATTGTGATTAGCTGGTTAATCTTCTCTTTTTCTCTTAAAATGAGTCAACCAAATCCTCTAAAATTATTAGGTCCTTAAAAATGAAATAGTTATAATGATAACTAAATCATAGCCTCCCATTAAGTTGAGTGATGATGGATCTGTTAGTTTAATAATCATTAGAGGCCCAAAGGCCTGGTACTTATTGACTAATGAAATTATCATTCATAATATGATGTGTTGGAGATAAAATAGTCTCCATTGAAGTTCTTGCCTAAAGTCCTTGATTGCCGACCTCCTCCTTGTTGGGATTCGTCGATCCCCTCAGTGACGAGTTCATGCTATAGAACCTTCCGAAATGAATAATAGGGTTAGGGTCCAGATGAACTCCGTCAGTCACACTCCTTCCAGACGTACTCCTTCTAGATGAACTCCTCCAGTCATGCTCCTTTTAGATAAATTCCTTCCAGACGAACTCTACTAGATGCGCTCCTTTCGGATGAACTCCTTTCAGATGAACTCCGTCAATCGCGCTCCTTCCAGACAAACTCCTTCCAGATGAACTCCACCAGTCGCGCTCCTTCCGAATGAACTTCTTTCAGATGAACTTCATTAGTGATAGGAACGCGATGTTGTTATGAAGACACCGTATTTATCAATTTAAATCTAATTTTTTATTTTTTAAATTAATTAAAAATTATAAAGAGAGTAGTGAGTTAGGTCGAATCCATAGAGAGGCAATGATTTAATTCTAAAATCTTTGATCCTTTTATTTTTTTTATTTTTTTAAAAGAAAAGAAAAGAAGGGTTTTTAAAAATTAAAGTCAAAAAATAGATTTATAAATAAAAGTAGAATTTAAATTATGAAAAAATAAATTTGGTACTAAGATCTACTATTTAGATCTTAGCGGCTACTTGCAATAAAATTAAAGAGCAATAAAGAATAATTAATTTAAAGAGCTAGAATTAAAAAGAGTAATAAAGCTTTCTTTATTAAAATTAAAACTCAAATGCAGAATTTAAATACAAGAAATTAAAGAAAAGGAATAAAACTCAAATATAGAATTTAAATATAAGAAATTAAAAAAAAAGAAAGAAAAGAAAACTAGAAGGAGATCGTAGATCAGCGTAGGCGTAGAGATGGCATAGAAGACTGGCTCTTCTTCTCAGCACTGTAGCTTTAAAGCAACTTTTTATAGAGCTAGCAGAGCTAGATATTTTTTTTAGAGGCAATGTGGGACTAATAGCAATTTTAATTATCAAAATATAAAAAAATTTGAGTAAAATTTGGATTAAAATAGCTCTGATATGAATCTGATAAGTTTGGTGAAATCTAGCCATTCAATAAAAATCCAACGAATCAAAAATCATCAAAATCGGATGCATATCGGCCCAGATCAGATCGAATTAAATTCTGACCATTGATCACGTGTTGATGGAGGAAATCTGGCCACTGATCGTGCATTGGGAGTCCTGATCACCGTTGGAAGCATTTTGGATCGTTGGATCATTCCTTGGATCATGCACTGCTGTTAGATGGTGATCCGCATGAAGTCTGAAGCTGAATTAAATCTAAAAATAACCACAATCGTTTGATCTTGACTGCAAGCTACCACAGCCGTCCGATCGCATAATTACTATTCCCACGGACCGCGTGGACTGGCCGCACCACACACCACAGCCAATCAATGCTCCTATCATCGAGTGAAAAGACCAAAATGCCCTATGAGCTATGATAGATTTTCTGTGAATCTTTTAAGGGTCTAGGTCCACCACGTGTCGCATCTTGATTCATCGATTTCTATTGAGCTGGCGGTCCACGCTTGGATCATGAACTGGCTGACGGCTTTTGCGGCTGAGTTGGCTTGCATGGCTAGCTTGGCATGCTGGCTTATCAACTTGGCTCGATGCATTTGGATGCACCGACTGATCTGAAGCGACGGCTTAAGCCGGCTGAGCCGTATGTTATTTTTATTTAATTTTTTATTTATTTTATTTTTTAAAAATTTATATTTTTTTTGTTTTAGCTTCATTTTGTATAAAATTTATTTCATTATGATCAAAAAAATAAGCTCTTTCCATTGATTATAAAATTTTATTTTTTAATTTTTATTATTTTTTTAATTAATTTTTAATCAATAAAAAAAATTAATTTCTTAAAAATTATATATAAATTAATTATTAATTTTTAAAAATTAATATAAATTAATTAATAAATTAATACTTTTATTAATAAATTTATGGTGCTTATCACACCGCCCAACTTAAGCTTTGCTCATCCTCAAATAAAAAAAGAATTTAATTTAGATCAATTACCATATTTCATTGAGATCCTTCTTCACAAGAATAGATCTAGGATTTAAGATCAAAAGTTTAGGTAGTATCACTAACTAAGTATTGAGTTTTAGAAGTAAATTTTATGGCAGATTCAAAGAAACTTTCTTAGAATTCATCTAAAGATTTTCAGCACTTGGTTTCATGAATACTAACTTAGCATTTGAGTGTTGATTCAAAGGACAAACGAACCTTCTTTTATCATCTATTTTGGTTAGTTCTCTATATACTCCCAAGTTAAGTGCATGAATTAAGGTAGTTTTCATACTGCTCTTTTTTTTTTTTTTTGAAAATTATGCTGAGCATCCTGGCCTTCCCTTCATCATTTGATGTGAACTTCTACACTTGACTTAGGTGCTGAGTTCTAGTTTAGGGCAATCCACATATACTCTATATTTTGTACTTTTTATTTAAGCAGGTAGCTCTTTTCTTAAATTCAAGTTTCTTTAGTTGAGGTATATATAAACCACCAATTTTTAGTGATAATTGAATCCTCAATTAGCCTTATAATCAACACCTACTGTGCTTCATTAGTATGTATGTGCAATTAGAAGTGCTGTTAGCCTTTAAATGATCTAAGTAGGCTGCTAATGGTCTGACCAAGTAATCCGCTTCTTAACTTGCTACCATTATTAGTTAATACTTTCTAACTTTATTACTTTTTCTAGTTTATTTTGCTTAAGATTCTCTTTTCTGAAATATGGTTTATCCAAAAATTTTTAAAATAGTTTTAAAGTTTGATTATTATTATATATATATATTTATTATTATTATTATTATTTTATTTATTTATTTATTTATTTATTTGTTTGTTTATTTTTATATATATATTTTTTATCCTCCAACTGAATTGACATTATCCTCAATGGAGAGAGAAAATAAATAAAAGGGTGTAAATTATGTTTATTTATTTAGCATGGGTCTTGAAGCTTATGATCCTTCTCCATTTTTTTTTTTCTCCGACCCTTTTTTTGGTCCTTCTCCAGCTTAGCCTAAAAAGAAAAAAAACTAAATAGAATAAATTAGATTCAAAAAGTATTAGGTTGCCTCCCAACAAGCGCTAAGTTTATTATCTTCAACCAGATAAAATGCAGTTTAATTCATTGTGGTTTTGTTAATTGTACTTGATCAATGTTTTGATTTAATGATATTCCTTAGATATATGGTTTAAGCCTTTGGCCATTTATCTTAAAGAAATTTTTAGTCCTAGGATCATAGAGTTTGATTGCACCATATGGGAATACGTGATTAACTATGTAAGATCCATCCTATCTGGATTTTAATTTTCCAAAAAATAATTGAAGCTTTGAGTTAAATAACCAGACTTGCTAATTTGGTTCAAAGGTTTTTCTTAAAATATGTTTATCATAGAAGGCTTTCATTTTCTCCTTATAGATTCTTGAATTTTCATATGCTTCTTGCCTTAATTCTTCTAATTCACTCAATTGTAACATTCGACTGGAACCAGCTTGGTTTAAATTAAAATTTAATTATTTTATTATCTAATATGCCTTATGTTCAAGTTCTATCAGAAGATGACATGCTTTTTCATAGATTAATCTATAGGAAGACATTCCAATAGGGGTTTTATAAGCTGTCCTATAGGCCCATAATGCATCATCTAATCGATCTGACCAATCTTTTCGATCAGGCCTAATAGTCTTTTATAAGATATTCTTAATTTTTCTATTAGATACTTCTACCTGGCCACTTATTTGCGGATGGTATGGTGTAGCTATCTTATGTGTCACCCCATATTTTCATAATAAAGTTTGAAATTGGTGATTTGTAAAATGGGTACCTCCGTCGCTAATGATAGGACGTGGAAATCTGAACCTAGAGAATATATTCTTTTGAACAAATTTTAAGACTACTTTATGATCATTGGTTCATGTTGCTATTGCTTCAATCCATTTAGAAACATAATCAACAGCTATCAAAATGTATTCAAATCCATTGGAAGGTGGAAAAGGTCCCATAAAATCAATTTTCCATACATTAAAAATTTCTACTACTAAGATGGGGTTTAAAGGAATCATGTCTTTCTTTGAAATATTCCCTAAGGCTTGATACTTAAGACACTCCTGACTAAAAGTATGGGCATCCTTAAATAATGTTGGCCAATAAAAACCACTCTGCAATACTTTGGCCGTAGTTTTTTGTCCAAAAAAATGTCCTCCGCAAGCAAGGGTATGACAAAATTATAAGATACTCAATTGTTCAGATTTAGGAACACATCTATGAATGATTTGATCAGCACAAATTCTAAAAAGCTCAGGATCTTCCCAAAAATAATATTTGATTTGAGCAAAGAATCGATCCTTCTCATTCTTAGACCAACCATCAGGAATTTGTCCTACGACTAAGTAATTGATAATATCTGCAAACCAAGGGGCCTTTGTATATGAAACTGTTAACAATTATTCATCTGAAAAAGATTCTTTGATTGATACAGGTTCACTATCTTTAACTAGGATCCTAGACAAATGGTCTGCTATGATGTTTTTAGATCCCTTCTTATCTCAAATTTTAATATCAAATTCTTATAGCAGTAAGATCCATCTAATTAATCATGGTTTAGCATCTTTTTTTGAGAGCAGGTATCTCAAGGCTGAATGATCCGAGTAAATTATAATTTTTGATCCTAATAGATATGATCTAAACTTTTCTAGGGCAAACAGAATGGCTAGCAACTCTTTTTTAGTGGTGGTATAATTCATTTATGCTTCATTCAGAGTTCTACTGGCATAATAGATCACTACAGGATATTTATTTACCCTTTGGCCTAGGACAGCTCCTATGGCAAAGTCTAAGGCGTCGCACATAATTTCAAAAGATAGTGACCAGTTAGAAGGTTGTATGATTGGAGCTTTGGTCACAGCTTCTCTTAAGATTTCATAAGCTTTAAGATAATTTTCATCAAAGTTAAAAGAAACATCCTTAGCGAGCAGATTACACAAAGGATGAGAAATTTTAGAGAAGTCTTTGATGAAGCGACGATAGAATCCTACAAGGCCAAGAAAAGATCGAATTTGTTTGACAGAAGTGGGAGGAGGAAGTTTAGAAATTAGTTCAACTTTAGCTTTATCTACCTCAATCCCTTTCTTAGATACTATATGTCCTAAAATGATCCCCTCTTGAACCATGAAGGGGCTCTTTTCCCAGCTTAACACTAGATTAGCCTCAATACATCATTTTAATATTTTTTTAAATTGTTGAGACAACTCTCAAAAGATTCTCCAAAGACTGAAAGTCATCCATAAATATTTCTAAGAAATCTCCTATTATGTCTGAAAATATTGACATCATGAATCTTTGAAAAGTCGCAGGTGCATTACATAATGCGAATGGCATTCTACGGAAAGCAAAGATTCCATAGGAACATGTAAAGATGGTCTTTTCCTGATCTCCTGGATAGATTGCTACCTGATTGTATCTTGAGTATCCATTTGAAAAGCAAAAGTATTATTGGTTGCTAGTCTTTCTAGGATTTGATTGATAAAGGGTAAGGAAAAATGATCTTTTCGGATGATTGTATTGAGTTTTCTATAATCTATACAGACATGCCACCTAGTGGAAAGTCGTGTTGGTACTAAATTTTCATGTTCAGTGCGGACAACCATGAGTCCAGATTTCTTTGGAATAACTTGTGTGGGACTCACCCAGTGGCTATCAGAGATAGGATAAATAATTTTAGCATTTAACCATTTAATTACCTCTTTCTTGACTACTTCTTGCATGTTAGGGTTAAGC
Source organism: Cocos nucifera (assembly GCA_006176705.1). Lineage (NCBI taxonomy): Eukaryota > Viridiplantae > Streptophyta > Magnoliopsida > Arecales > Arecaceae > Cocos > Cocos nucifera. The sequence continues at coordinate 62,277 of QRFJ01000960.1, read as the reverse complement.
CGTCTTTGCATCTCTCGAGTTGGTTTGGCATTATCTTCTATATAGATATGGTGCACGCATATTGATGGACTAATTCCTTTTAAATCAACAACGGTCCAACCTATGGCCTCTTTATATGTTTTCAGAATATTTACCAATTGGTTTTCCTATTCAATAGTTAAGTTGGAAGCAATTATTACCGATAGGGTTTTCTTTGATCCTAAAAATATATACTTAAGTGATTTAGGTAAAGGTTTTAGTTCAAGTTGTGGTGGGGCCTGAATTGAAGGACGTAATGGTTCAATTTTGCTCAGGTAAGGGCTCAACTTTCACTGACCAAGGTAATGAATGTGATGGTTGAGGTGAATTAAGCAGGGCATTCACTTTCTGGGTTTGAGTTTCTTCAGTGGGTTCATCATCTTGCAGTAAATCTAAGGAGGAATTAGATTCAACTATTTCATCTACTTGATTGATTACAAAGCAGTCTTCCTCCTCTTGAGTGTACTTTGGGGTATTAAAAATATTAATTCTTACTTTTTGATTTTCAAAAGAAATATCCATAGATCCTGTCTTACAGTTGATATTGGCATTGGCAGTCGCTAAGAATAGACATCCTAAAATTATGGGATTCTAGTTCAGCTCTTGGGGTGGTCCCATGTCAAGTATGAGGAAGTCCACTAGAAAATAATATTTGTCTACTCTAACTAGAACATCCTCAATCAAACCATGCGATATTTTTATAGATCTATCAGCTAATTGCAAAATAACTGATGTGGGTTTTAATTCTCCAACCCTAAATTTTTCATAAACAGAGGTTGGAAGTCAGTTCATACTAGCTCCTAAGTCTAGTAATACTCGGTTAAAGGTTATGCCTCCTATAATATGAAATTAAGGGTGCACCAGGATCTTTCATCTTTTGAGCTATTGGATTTAACAGGACCGCACTTACGTCCTCAGATAGCATAACTCTTTTGGTGGTTCGTGGCTCACGCTTTTGGGTGCAGAGTTCTTTAAGAAATTTAGCATAGGCTGGGACATGCTGAATTGCATCGAGTAGGGATAAATTAATATGAACTTGTTTAAATAGTTTCATTAGCTCCTTGTTGTGTGCTTCTTGCTTTTTACGAGAAGAGCCTGCTTCTAAGGCCAAAGGAAATGGGGCTTTGGGTTTATAGGTCTCAGGTAAATCATCTGTTCTCTTCTTTCCTTTATCTATTTTATCAGTACCAGTTCTAAGCTCAGGTTCTTCTATATGATTAGTTTCAGTACTAACCACTTCTTCAAATTTTTCATCAGTATTAGCCCCTATCACCTGGTCTTGATATGGGTCCTTAAGAATCCTACCACTTCTAAGTTCAGATATTGCTTTAGCATTTTCTAATTGGGGATTCTTAGGTGGAATGTTAGATAGATAAGTAAATCTAGGTGGTTGATAGACATTGGATGGATAATTTTTAGGATTTACAATTGGTTGGCTTGGTAATTGACCGGGTTCTCTCCTCATGCTAGACTCAGCTAATTATCCTATTTGAGCTTCTAGCCCGGCAATTGATTGTTGTTGGGTTAGAATTGATTGTTGTTGGCTTAGAATCAATTATTGAAGTTGATTGAATTTATCATCGACTAGATTGATCTGTTGATGAGGAGGTGGGTATGAGGGCTAATTATAATGCAGTGGTTGAGAAGACTGACTAGGTTATCCCTTATTATAGGCATAGTTCTGGTACTGGGGTCTATTTTGATAATTTTGGACTGGTGGGATTTGGGTCTGAGCTCGAGTCTATTATGGTTTCCAAGAGAAATTAGGATGGTTTCTCCAACCAGGGTTATATGAATTTGAATGTGGGTCATTAAGTGGTTTGGAGTAACCTTGAGCAGCTTGGACTTGCTCTTAGATAAGAGGTGGTAATTGTGCAGCCGTGGGACATTCGCTTACATGATATGTTGGATTAGCACAAATAGAGCAAATCTCCTGATAATTAGAAGTTGGTGTGTATTATGCAGAAGATTGTTGGCCTAGATTTAAGAATTGATCTAATTTTTGGGCAATAAGATCGACTTTATCTAATTTTTGTGCTATTATGTTCAAGTCTATCTTAGAATTAAGTTCTGGGGTTTTGATCTCATAAATTTCTTCCCATTTTTGTTGAGAAATTGATCTTTTATAAGTGGATAATGAAGCATAGTTAATAGAGTTTTTACTTAAGGTTTCAAATAAGGTATAAGCTTCATCCTCGCTTTTGCTCATGAATGGACCTCCATAGGATGCATCAACCATCTGCTTATATTGATCTCCTAAACCTTCATAAAAAGCTTGTATAATTTGCCACTTAGACCATGGTATGGGCATTTTCTAAGAAGTTTTTTTAAGTCTTTTCCATGATTCATGAATTTGTTCCCCTGCAACCTGAGCAAATCCTGTGATGGCTTGCCTCATAGTATTGATTCGTCCTATGGGATAAAATTTCTTAAGGAATTCATGTTGCATCTCTGCCCATGTCTGAATTGTTCTTCCTAATGCACCAAGCTAGTACTTGGCTTTATCTTTTAATGAAAAAAGGAACAAGGTTAGTCTAAGGGCATCATCAAAAAAATTTTAAATTTTTACCGTAGAGCAGATTTCTAAGAATTCATCCAGATGTTTGTAAGGGTCTTCATTGGTGTTCCCATAAAAAGATGGGAGCATCTGGATTATGGTCGACTTGATCTCATAGTGGCTAGCAAGGATATCAGGTAAGTGGATGCAAGTCGATGGATTGTAGGTGGAAGAAATAAAGTATTCCTTCATCTATCTAGGTGGTTCTTCAGATTTCCAACTATTTGATTATCTGGTCTTATATGAATTAGTCTTTCAATTTTAGAATTTGGTTTAACTAGGTCAGGTAAAAGCGATCTTCTACCATGCATGTACTAGTGCAACCTGATATATGGTTCAAGACATATATATATTTTATTATTATTATTATTTATTTTATTATTGTTATTTTTTTAAGAAAAGAGGAGAGAAAGAAAGAAGAGGGTTCTAAAGAAAGATCCTAAGGAGTCTTAAATCTAGAGATGATAGAGAGAAGAGTTAATTTGTGGTTTATGTTTGATGTTATTTAGCAAATAAGTTAGGCAATCAATCCTGACTAAGGATTGTCTTAGGTCTAGATAGCTCCTAACTACCAAGATCACCTTCGAGCCCTCCAAGTAAAGGATCAGCCAATCAACTGGCTAGGTAAGTGTAAGATCGGTGGGAGTCCCCCCTATTGGTTGCCTTAGATACCAATTACGCTTGGCCAGATAAGCTAATGGAACCAATTAGAAACCACCTTCCTTCGGGCCCAGTCATTTCTGAACCACTTTTCTAGACATCAGTCAAATTGATTAACCCTAACTTGGTTCAATTCTTAGGGTTTCTTGTCCTATTGAGCTCGAATATCCTTAAGGATTGATGTCTAATTGATTTTAAGAGTTAAGGTTTGGGTTAATGCAGGATGCTGGTTGGTTGTTTGTGGGCTAAGAAAGGATGATCAAATTTCTACCTTATCTTATTTAGTGGGTTGTGCCCTTAATTTGGTTTAATATGAATATGCAAAAAAAAAATTTCAATCAAAGAGTTTTTTGCAATTTAAACTAGATGCATACAAGTAATTGAATTCTGAAAGGCTTACCTTGCCTCCAGCAATCACCAAAAATAAATAAATAAATAAATAAAAATAAAAATAAAATTAATATGATGGATGCTCTAAATAATTAAGATTTCTAATCTTGTGATGAGATTTTTAATTAGATTTAAGTAGGTAATTTTTAATTAATTTAAAAATAAAGCAAATATTAAAAATAAGAAAAGAGATCTAGGGTTTAGGAATGATCTCACCAAATAGGATTGAGAGTTTTGTTCATGTCCTAATCTTCTTTCTTCTTTTCTTTATTTTTTTTCCTACAAAATAAATAAGAAAAATAATTAGTAGGCAATAAAAAAATCAAAAAAATGAGAAAATTTTAATTTTTATGCCTCCCCAGTAACGGCGCCAAAAATTTGATAGGAACGTAATGTTATCGTTAAGATACCATGTTTATCAGTTTAAATTCAATTTTTTACTTTTTAAATTAATTAAAAATTATGAAGAGAGTAGTGAGTCGGGTCGAATCCATAGAGAGGTAATGATTTAATTCTAAAATCTTTGATTCTTTCATTTTTTTATTTTTTTAAAAAAAACAAAAAGAAAGGTTTTTGAAAATTAAAGTCAAAAAATAGATTTATAAATAAAAATAGAATTTAAATTATGCAAAAATAAATTTGGTACTAAGATCTACTATTTAGATCTTAGCGGCTACTTGTAATAAAATTAAAAAGCAATAAAGAATAATTAATTTAAAGAGCTAGAATTAAAAAGAGCAATAAAGCTTTCTTTATTAAAATTAAAACTCAAATGCAGAATTTAAATATAAGAAATTAAAGAAAAGGAATAAAACTCAAATGCAGAATTTAAAAACAAGAAATTAAAGAAAAAGAAAGAGAAAAGAAAACTAGAAAGAGATTGTAGATCAGCATAGGCATAGAGATGGCGTAGAAGACTGGCTCTTCTTCTCAGCACTGTAGCTTTGAAGCAATCTTTAACCCTGAGCTTGGCTTCCACCCTATACCTTGGCTTCCCTCTCACCAAATCTATTGATTTCTGGAGGCTTGAGGTCCTTTTTATAGAGCTAGGAGGACTGGATATTTTTTCTAGAGGCAATGTGGGACTAATAGCCTTTTTAATCGTCAAAATATAAAGAAATCTGAGTAAAATTTGGATTAAAACAGCTTTAATATGAATTTGATAAGTCTGGTGAAATCTAGCCATTCAATAGGAATCCAACGGATCAAAAATCATCAAAATCATATGCATATCAGTCCAGATCAGATCGGATTAAATTCTGGCCATTGATCACGTATTGATGGAGAAAATCTGACCGCTAATCGCATGTTGGGAGTCTTGATCACCATCAGGAGCATTCTGGACCGTTGGGTCATTCCCTGGATCGCGCGCTGCCATTGGATGGTGATCTGCATGAAGTCTGAAGTTGAATCAAATTCGAAGATAACCACAGCCATTTGATCTTGACCGCAAGCTACCACAGCCATCCGATCGTATAATTACTATTCCCATGAATCGCATGGACCGGCCATACCACACACCGCAGCCAATCAGCGCTCCTATCACCAAGTGAAAAGACCAAAATGCCCTATGAGCTACTATAGATTTTCTGTGAACCCTTTAAGAGTCTAGGTCCACCATGTGTCGCATCTTGATTCGTCAGTTTCTGCTGAGCTAGCGGTCCATGCCTGGATCGTAGATCGGCTGACGGCTTCCGCGACTGAGTCGACTTGCATGGCTGACTTGGCGCGCTGGCTTGTCGGCTTGGCTTGGTGCGTTTGGATGCACCGATTGATCTGTCACGATGGCTTGAGCCGGCTGAGCCGTATGTTATTTTTATTTAATTTTTTATTTATTTTATTTCTTTAGAAATTCATATCTTTTTTGTTTTAACTTCATTTTGTATGAAATTTATTTTATTGTGATAAAAAAAATAAGCTCTTTTCATTGATTATAAAATTTTATTTTTAATTTTTATTATTTTTTAATTAATAAAAAAATTAATTTCTTAAAAATTATATATAAATTGATTATTAATTTTTAAAAATTAATATAAATTAATTAATAAATTAATACTTTTATTGATGAATTTATGGTGCTTATCAATCAGTCATGCTTCTTCCGAATGAACTCTTTCCGAACGAACTCCTTCCAAATGAACTCTATCGATCATGCTCCTTTCAGATAAACTTTCTTAGGATGAACTCCATCCAAACGAACTCTGCTTAGTCGCCAGGCAAGCTTCTTTCGGTCGACCTCCTCCTAGTCGCTCAAAAGGACCTCGTCATCCTCATGAATTCAGCTACCAACTTAATGCAAACCAACATACGTTCAGACGATCCCAAAAGAGCCTGAACTCTTCTGAAGTTGTTGCGACTTGAAGCTCTTCGCCGTCAGTGCCTACCCTACCCAAACTTCGACTATTAACCCCCAACTGGCATATCACAATAATAGACAATACTCTCGATTGGCAAGTCGCGATAATGAACACCATCCTCCATAACAAACTTCACATGGCCTGAGCGGCCCACTACCAGATGGTTATGACTGTCGCTATCAGTTTGTTACACACTTCATCTATAAAAGAGATCCTTCAGATACATTTTTTCTAGGCTCTCTTCTCCTTCCCGTTACTCTCTTTCCCAAAAAAATAACTTGGGCATCGGAGGATCCTATCGGAGCCATCCACCTCTGATTTGGACTTTATTTTGCAAGTCCCATCGATGGCCTCACCTTCCCCACTCCAGCTGTCTTCGACGTCCTCATGGATTTTTGCACCAACAAGATTGGTGCTAGAGGAAAGAACTTTGAGCCCTTGTTCTAAAAGAAGTGCCCAGTCGATCTTACTTGCCTTCCTTTCTCTCTTAATTTCTCGAATTCATTTCTATTTGATCTTTTTTTGCTTTAAAGAATGCCTCCAAAAAAAATGACTACCCAGTGGTCTACTATTTTTGCCACTAGATCTGAGCTGGATCCATCCGTTCTGACTCCATCATTCACTTTTCAACCTCGTCCACCAGCGATCATGATGGATTTGGAGCAATTTAACCTACTAATGTAACAAGTTCGAGGCCTCACCGAGATGGTGCTGGCCATACAGCGGCCTCCGATGGTAGCCTGATCAGAAAACCCCTAGCTGGAGCTTTAGGAGCCAGCACCAAAAAGAGCAACCTGGATCAGCAGACCCATCATCTCCGAGAAGAAGAAGTAGAGAGCAGAGAGCTCCTGTTCTGATCATGATTCTTCTTCAGAGGAGACTTTCCCTATCTACAGTCAGCGACTTTCGAAGATCCACGATCGAGATGATACTCTCGACTAGAAGCTTCAAGACATGAATTGATAGATTGAGGAGCTCCACCATGCCGTCTCGACTCACCATGATGATATCTGCATCGATCCTCCTTTTTTATCAAAATCATGCAAGAACCTATCCCACCGAACTTCAAGCTCTCCTAATTCAAGACTTATGATGAAACTTTTGATCTGGTCAATCATCTGGAGACCTTTTGGATGATGATACTACTTCATGGTGCATCAGACGCCATCCTATGTCAAGCTTTCCCATCTACCTTGAAGGGAGCATAAAGAAACTGGTACTCGAGCCTTAAATCAGGTACAATCTTCTCTTTCGATCAAATGAGCCATCAGTTTGTGGCTCACTTTATAAGTAGCTGACATCCAAGATAAGATTTGGATTTTCTCATCAACATAAAATAGGATGGGGAGTCAATCCAAGCTTACATCAGTCATTTTAATGCTACTACGTTGGAGGTCCGAAACCTAAATCAATCTATAGCTATGGCTGCACTAAAGGACGGCCTTCAGAAAAATAATCTTCGATCTTCCTTCAAGAGAAAGTATCACAGGGATTTTGCTAATATGCTAGCCCGGGCTGAAGGTTATACCCGGGCGGAAGAAGCTTTCAAATTGAAGGTTGATGAGGCCGTAAGAAAGCAGCAAATGGGTGAACCCAGCTGACCCACACCTAAAAGAAAGCCGAATGAAGCTCGGTCGCACTCCCGAACTCCTCCCCTCGAGCGTAGACGAGCCCAAACTCCTCCTTGAGCTCGTCAATAGGAAAGCCCAAATCAGAGAATCCGGCGAAACTCTCTTTCCAGAAGATTCAACAACTATGCTTTCTTGAATGCCTCAAAGATGCAGGTGCTGATGGAGATAAGAGAGCAACTGGCAGAGCCCAGAAAGATGCAGACTCATCCGACCAAGTGCAACCCCAATAAGTACTATCTTTATCATTGTGACCATGGTCAAAATACTAAAGAATGCATCCAGCTTCAGGATGAGATTGAAGCATTGATTAGGAGAGATTGGCTAGATCGATTCATCAGGCACTGATCGGAGAGGACAGAAGATTGTTCGAGAGTCCCGCCACAACTTGAACCACCTTGGTAGGACGAGCTCCAAGGAGATCAGCCTCCTTTTGGAGTCATCAACACTATCGTCGAGGGACATCGGTGCGGGTAAGCCAGCAAACCAGTAGAGTCAACAAAGAGACAACAAACTGAGGAGCCCATCACCTTCACTAAAGAAGATGCCCAGAGAAGATTAGGAGCCCATCAACACTATGGTCGATACTCAAAGCAATCTATAGCACAAGTTGATTTCTTGATAGTTAAAGCCTCTTTTGCCTATAATGCAATCCTTGGCCGACATGGGTTGCTGCACTTCAGACTGTAGTTTCTACTTACTATCTGAAGATGAAGTTTTCAACTAGGCATGGAGTCAGGGAGGTCAGAGGAGATTAGGAGCTAGCTCGCCATTGTTATAATATAACCTTGCAGGGGGAGACAAATAGACCTTTGATCGGTGGACGGACTTGACGCTCGTGATGATCTATCTAAAGAAAGAGGAGAGCCCATCGATGACCTTAAGGAGATCCCTCTAAATGATGGGAATAAAGAACATACTATGAAGATCGGCTTGAGCCTAAAAGGAGAGGTTAGAAAGCAGCTTGTCACCTTCTTATAAAAGAATTCTGATGTCTTTGCTTGGGCACCTGTAGATATGCCTAAAATCAACACAGAAGTCATGGAGCACCACTTGAGCATAGATCTTAAGCGACGATCAGTGAAGTAGAAGAAACACAGTTTTGCATCGAAAAGGCAGAAGACGATAATGGGTGAAGTCAACAAACTCCTCAAGATGGGATTCATTCAAGAAGTGTTTTATCCAGACTGGATTGCAAATATTGTTCTGATCAAAAAGGCTAATGGCAAGTGGAGGATGTGTATCGACTTCACAGATTTGAACATAGCCTGTTCAAAAGATAATTACCCTCTACGTAGGATTGACCAGTTGGTGGATGCAACTTTGGACCACAAGCTCCTCACCTTCATGGATGCCTTCTTCGATTATAATCAGATCCGGATGGCTCCAGAAGATGAGGAAAAGACTACTTTTATTACTGACCATGATCTTTATTGTTACTGGATTATGCCGTTTGGGCTTAAAAATGCAGGTGCAACATACCAATACCTGATGAATAAAATTTTTAAGGAGCAAATCGGCCGCAACATGGAGGTCTATGTAGATGATATGCTGGTCAAAAGTCGATCTTCGCCAAATCACATCGCCGACCTTAAGGAGACCTTTAATATCCTCCGAAAGTATGAGATAAAGCTAAACCCTACAAAATATGCTTTCAGAGTAATCTCGGAAAAGTTCTTAGGATTCATGGTGTCAAGTTGCGGCATCGAGGCTAACCCAGAGAAGATCTGAGCTATCCAAAAAATGACTACCCTAAAAACAATAAAGAAAGTCCAATGCCTCACAGGTAAGGTGGCAGCTCTAAATCACTTCGTGTCAAGGTTGGTGGAGCACTACTTGCCCTTCTTTCAGGTACTTAAGTGGTCGAAGAACTTTAGCGAAACTCCTGACTGCCAATAGCCCTTGAAGAATTGAAAAGCTATCTCAGCTCACCCCCACTGCTCGCCAAATCTGAACCTGGGGAAGAATTGTTCCTGTATCTTGTCGTATCTTCAGTAGTTATTAGAGCCATACTGATCAGAGAAGAAGCAAAAATTTAAAAGTTGATCTACTACATAAGCAGAGTCTTGAGGGATGTAAAGACAAGGTATACCAAATTAGAAAAACTAACTTATGCCTTATTGGTTATAGCCAGGAAGCTCCAACCTTACTTCCAAGGGCACACCGTCACTCTCCTCACTGACCAATCCATCAAGATGGTTCTTCACCGATCCGATACTTCTGGCAGAGTGGCAAAGTGGGTGATTGAGTTGATTGAATTTGACATCTACATTCAACCTCGATCATCCATTAAAGCCCAAATGCTAATCGATTTCATAGTAGAGTGCACTATTTTGGAGGAGATCAAACCAAAGCATCAAGAAGCCTTTATCCCTAGCTTCCCAGAAGAGAAGGCCGATCTTTCTGAAAATTTTTGGGCACTTTATGTGGATGGTTCATCCAATGCTTTTGGAGCAGGTGTGGGCTTGATTCTCATTAATCTAGAGAGAGTTATGGTGGAGTACGCATTGCACTTTAACTTCCCCACCACTAATAATAGGATGGAGTATGAAGCCCTACTTGCAGGACTGAGAATAGCCAAGGAGCTGGAAATGCAACATTTTAAGGCCTACAATGACTCATAGCTTGTGGTGGGACAAGTTAATAACTCCTTTGAAGCCCGAGAGGAAAGTATGAAAAAGTACTTGGAGAAGATGCAGAGCTTAAGTTCGACCTTTGACAACTTTGATATTCAGCAGATCCCTAGGATGGAGAATACCAGAGCTGATCTTCTCTCTAAGCTGGCCATCTTAGCTCTAAACGAGCTACCAAAAGAAGTTCCTTTTGAGGTCCTACAACACCCAAGTTCGAAAGAGCCTCAAACGATAATGAAAATCGATCATGAGCCTAGCTGGATCAACCCATTGGTAGCATATCTTAGGGAAGGAACTCTTCCTAGAGATAACAAAGAAGCTCGAAAGTTAATAAATTAAGCATCCGATTATATTTTGTATAAAAATAGATTGTATAAGAGGTCATACTCATTGCCACTCCTCAAGTGTCTCCGACCTTTAGAAGCTAGCTATGTCTTAAGAGAAGTTCATGAGGAGAATTGCGGAAATCATCTAGGAGCGAGATCCCTATCATATAAGTTGCTCCATCAAGGATACGATTAGCCAACAATGCATCAAGATGCAGTGGATTATGTGACAAAGTGCGATAAGTGTCAAAAAAATGCAAATATCTAGAGATAGCCAGCTTCACAGCTCACACCGTTAAGTGCCCCCTAGCTGTTTGCACCATGGAGGATGGACATACTCGGATCTTTTTCCATGGCATCTGATAGCGAAAGTTCCTGCTAGTGGCAGTGGATTACTTCACTAAGTAGGTCGAGGCCGAACCTCTAGCAAAAATCACTGAAGCTAAAGTGCAGGACTTCATCTGAAAGTTGATTGCTTGCAGGTTTGGTCTACCTCAGACGTTGATCACTGATAATGGACATCAGTTTGCAGGTGCGAAGTTCACTGAGTTCTACGAAGATTTGAATATATCTCACTACTTCACATCAATGGCTCATCCGCAAGCGAATGGTGAGGTAGAAATGACTAATAGAACTTTACTTCAAGGGATAAAGGCTAGGCTTGAAAGAGCAAAGAAGATCTGAATGGACGAACTTTATCATGTACTCTGGGCTTACTAAACTACTCAAAGATTATCCACAGGAGAAACATCCTTTGCGCTGGCTTTCAGGACGAAGGCGGTTATCCTAGTCGAACTTGAACTCCCCTTAGCACGAGTAGAGGCCTTTAATGAGCAAGACAATTCACAGGACCTCAGGGCTAACCTTGATCTGCTGGAACAAAAGAGGGAGAAGGCCCAGATCTGAATGGTAGCTTACAGGCAAAGGATAGCCTGCTATTACAATTCGAAGGTTAGAAGCAAAACCTTTAGAATAGAAGATCTCGTACTTCGGTGAGCGGACATTTCGTAGCGTCAAAATCAGGAAAAGATCACCCCAAACTAGGAAGTTCCTTACGAGGTGGTAGAAATCGTCCGACCAGGAATATATTATCTAAAGAATCTCGAAGGATCTATGCTTCCATGATCTTGAAATTCAAAAAATCTATGAATGTACAATCAGTAATTCAACTCTAATAATTTTTTTTTTATTTTGATATTTTTGTTTCTTGGCATAAAATCATGTGATGACAAGAAATGACCCAACTGAACTTCGTTAATAAACAAAACAGAAGACCTCCGATTATTTAAGACAGGAGGAGGAGAGAGGTCCTTTCAACGATCCTTTTGTGTCCCTATATCTTTGTTAGGAATAGGTGGAGGACCTCATCCTAACAAAGAAAAATCAATTCCATCAGGAACAGGAAGAGAACCTCATCCTGATATGGGGATAAAAAAGGCCAACCATATCAGAAATAGGAGGAAGACCTCGTCCTGACACGGATGATGAAGACCTCCAGTTATTTAAGATAGAAGAAAGGAAGAGACCCTTTCAACGGCCCTTATTCATCCTTATGCCTTTATTAGGGATGGGAGGAGGACCTCGCCCTAACAAAGGAAGGCCAATCCCATCAGAAATAGGAGGAAGACCTCATCCTGACATAGGTGATGAAGACCTCCGGTTATTTATAATAGAAGGAGGGGAGAGATCCTTTCAACGATCCTTTTGTACCCCCATAACTTTGTTAAGAATAGGAGGAGGACCTCGTCCTAACAAAGAAAGGCTAACTCCATTAGGAATAGGAGGAGAACCTCATCCTAACAAGGGGACAAAAAAGGCCAATCGTATCATTAATAGGAGGAGGACCTCATCCTGACATGGGTGATGAAGACATCCAATTATTTAAGATAGGAGGAGGAGAGAGGCCCTTTCAATGATCCATTTATACCCCTATATCTTTATTAGAAATAGGATGAGAACCTCGTCCTAACAAAGAAAGGCTAACCCCATCAAGAATAGGAGGAGAATCTTGTCCTGACAGAAGAATAAAAGAGGCCAACCATATCAGAAATAGGAAGAAGACCTCATCCTGATATAGGTGATGAAGACCTCTGATTATTTAGGATACAAGGAGAAGAGAGGCCCTTTCAATGGCCCTTTTGTGCTCCTATACCTTTATTAGGAGTAGGAGGAAGACCTTGCCCTAACAAAGAAAGGCCAATCCCATTAGAAATAGGAGGAGAATCTCATCCTAATAGGAGGATAAAAAAGGCCAACCATATCAGGAATAGGAGGAAGACCTCATCCTGACATGAGTGATAAAGACCTCCGATTATTTAAGATAAGAGGAGTGGAGAGGCCCTTTTAACGGTCCTTTTATGCCTCTATACCTTTGTTAGGGACAGAAGAAGGATCTCATCCTAACAAAGAAAGGCCAACTCCGTCAGGAACATGAGAAGAATCTCGTTCTAATAGAAGGATAAAAGAGGCCAACCATATCAGGAATGGGAGAAGAATCTCATCCTGACGCGAATGATGAAGATCCCCGATTATGTAAGACGAGGAAAATGAAGGAAATGAAGAGGTGAACGAACATTGAACCTAAGCAGAATAAAAGGATGATTGAAGAAAGTATAGCTTCATTAAAGATAAAATTGATTACAAGACCAGGGTCTATAAGATCGATTACAAAAAAAAAAGAGAGAAAAAATTAAAGTTCTAAGAAGGATCAGGTTCTTCAGACTTTGGACTGCTAGCCATCACCAGGGATTCCTTTAGGCTAACGATCTCCTCCTCAAGCTCTTTTCTCCTCGGAACATCCTACCAGTCCTTCTGTAGTTTTATTTTGATGCTTGCAGTCTCTTCCTCAGAACCTCTGATTCAGCTTTAGCATTCTTGACGACCTACTGTTCGTAAATCAACTGAAGCTTTAGTCACTGAACTTCGACCTTCTCCATCCTGACCGACTTCGAGAGTTCACTTGCGATCCTCTTTAGAGAGGTGATCTCTTCCAACTTCCTACTAGTGCTGGATTGATAACTATCAATGAGCTGCTACTGAAGTCAGGCTATCTCGCTTTTAGCAGTACGAAGCTTCTGCTCCAATAAGGATATCCTCCTGCACCAACCCAATCAATAGATCTCATAAGCAAGCTCGACATCGTCCAATTGCTTCTAAAGGGTGGAAAACCTCTGTGATCAATTTCATTCATACCGAGTCTTATTATAAAGACCATGGCAAACTCCCCTCCAACAAGCAAATTTTCTCTTTCGTCATCTTGAGTTTAGTTTCGAGGGAGCCGACCTTCATCGTTAATGCCCAAAATTTATCACTGGCATTTTTTCTAAGCTCGGCCAACTCTCTCTTGGAATTATCCTTCTTAATGTTGAAGCTCATGGAGTCTTTCATGTGCAACTTACGAAGGTAAGTGACTTCAATCGTTGCCTCCAAAGCATTTTTTCTAGACCTCCGGAGCTTGTCTTTTGTCTTTTTCAACTTCTTCTTCAGATGATGGATTTTTCTCTTCAAACCCTTCACTATAGGCCTTAGAGAAATACCTTCGAATGGTGGTTTAGCATCAGTTGGGGATGATTGACCCTAACTTTGGTCACTAGAAGAATTCTGAATAACATTCACCATAGCACAAGTATAAGGAGAGGAAAATTTATTTTTATTTTTTAAAATATTTGAATATACATCAAAAAGAGAAAAAATAGAGACTATAATTATTTGAAATTCTAGACCTCGGAAGGAACAGCAGCAGACGAGGTTGTTAGATATGTGTGCCCTAGAAGCCAGATTGGCTGATACTTGTAATACACTTCTAAGGATAAAATTATAATATCGACTATAAATAATAAAATAGATTATTTTCTATCACAGTATGTATTTAAAAGTGTTTATGATACATTCCTTGAGTTAATGATAATGATAGTTCATATTTTCAAGAGTTGAAAATTTAAGACATGAATTTTCATTATTAACTCATAAAATGCTTCCGACCGTAGGATCATCATGAGAATGGTGATTGATCCAAAAGATTGATGTACGATCGCTTCTTTAAGATAGATGAGTCTTGAGTCTATGGTGTAGAGACACCAGAATAAGAGTACAAATACTCATTAGAGAATGAGGGCACTAAGTATGACCACCTTGAGTAGTCATGAGGAAGTCTAACTTCTCATCGATGACTGGCTCAAAGCTGTAGTGGTGTGTCTGATTCTTTGATCTGAGGTGCATCGGCAGTTCACCTTGAGGGTGTTATAGTTTGACTACATCATAACTCGATCTCCTAGTCATTCGAAACCCTGAGGTGTATGTTGGCTATAGCATCTTCATTGTAAAAATTGGATTATATCAATAGGGGATCTATCTACCTCGGTAGATGAGGAGCAGCCCTATAATGATCGTGAGAATCAAGTCCATGGCCATGGTAGAGTGAAATAATAGAAAGAGTTTCTATTAGGATTTTCATATTGGACTTGAATTGAATGATTAATTCATATGATGGATATTAGGATTTGATGAGATCACCTTACTGCTAATTCAATCGGGGCTCAAGATAGAGGAACCTAATCACACAGGTAATTGCACTGAGAGGTTCACTTTCAGTTCTGATGGATTGCCACCATATGCTGCTAGGTATCACTGATGGATTTTGAGAGCAATTAGAATGATTTGGATGATCGATCATACTAGTTGTCTGAATCATAAAAGTTCTAATCAATCGGAAGGTGTTTCGATGATGTCGATGATAGAGATCGCGACATATCCCATTACCATATGAAACTGAATCTAACTGGATCACACAAAATAGGATTTAGATCTGGATGTCATCAATCGGACTAACCCAGTTTAATTGATTTGAATAAGATTCAATTAGGTTCAAAAAAATCGTGCTAGCACATGATTGAGCCTAATGTTCTCCTTTAATAATCATTAAAGCTTGTCTCGACTAAACCAAATATGTTTGGGCTCACTCAAGAATCTTTACTTGGTCTGACTAAAGCTCGTCCTGATCAAAAAAGGGTTATCTTAATTTATGAGATAAATTTAAGACAACACCTATCATTTTCGATCATCTGCTAATTCCTATTTTCGGACATTGATCAAATGTTGACCCTAGATACTTAGACATCTGCCCATGTATCATGCACCTATAGGAGAGTACCTGGAGCCTTGTCCCCCTACTAAATGCAGATAGGAAGAGGGCACACACCTAGGAAGGCATTCGCCCCATGAGGATAAAGGAGTCCCATATAGATGGGACTTCAGGGTTGCTTCAGGGGATTAAACTCTATGGCGCCAAGAACTCTTATTTGACTCAGTTTTGGTGCCACCTTAGGAGGATTTTGAGGATCTCTCATTTGATTGGATCAGATGATGTCATCCCACCAATCAGATTTAGATCTGATTGCTCAAAGGGCCATGATTGGCCGGGATGATGTGGCACTGCATGGCACAACAAGGTCTATATAAACCCTATCTGCATCTAGGTTTTAATGCTTCTGCCTTTAGCCCACACCATAAAGCCTCTCTCCCTCCTTCTCCATGACACCCTCTGGTCCTCTCTCTCCTCTCCACACCCAAGGGGTTTTGGGCACGAATAAGGTGCAATCCAAGTAAGTGAAAGGTGCCAGGAAAGGAAGAAGGCAGCACTGTTGCAAGAGACAATGACAGTTCTTCAAAAGGAGTTTTGAAGATCTTCAAGATCAGATCTATATCTAAATTTTGGAGGACTGATTGAGAACAAGAAGATCTCTAGATCCTGTCCGAGTGGATATCGGTAGAGGCCAGGCGCTTGCGTGGCTACATCCAAAATCTCAGGCAAACATTGAAATCATCACAGGATAATAGGATTACCCAAAATAATGGTATAATTAAATTAGATTTAATTTTTATTTTTATTTTATTTTTATTATTAGATAAATAAGATTGGATCTAAAAAGTCTCATATCTAATTAGGATCTCAGAGAAAAAAATTTTAAAATATCCCTCCTGATTCAATCAGATCTGAACGAACCTGATATGAAAAATAGATTTTTTTCTTCAACTGGTAACAAAGCCAGATTCCATAATTCATTAAATCTAATTTTAATTTATTTTTTATTTGATAATTAGATGATTTTAGATGTCACATTATATATGATTAGATCTAAAATTAAAAAATTAAAAATTAAATAATCTAGATTTAAGATGTATAAGATGCATGACTAGACTAGGAATAGAATTATTCTATGTGTAGTCTAGCATAATCATAATTTTAATCTAATTAATTATAATTTTTAGATCTATTTATTTGCTATTTTTTGATATTATAAATATTATAATTAGATTTAAAAAATAGAAAATAAATTTATTTAATTTATTCATATGAGATATGATAGATGCATGTTTAGACTAGTTGTAGAATAGTTCTACAAAATTATCTAAAATAAATTTTAATTTGATATAATCAAATTTAAATCTTATCTTTTAGATATTTATGAGATAATTTAGATCTAAAAATATGCATGATATGATACATGAGATGTATACAAAATATATTTTTAATTAGATCAATTTTTATATATATGATATATGATGCAGATCTAACTAGTTTTATAGATTTATCATATTTTTGATTATGACGTGCCCCTTGGCCGTCCAATAATAAGAATGAAGTGGGGTTTAAAGGTCCTCTTCTCTCATTCAATGGGATGTTCTTATGATATGTAGGGGTGCTGCACGTTCATCCTTAATCAAAAATAAAAAAAACTTATTTTCTGCAAAATCCTAGATCCTAAAATCTTAGGATTTTATATACATATTTTATTTATGAATCCTAAATTTAATTAAGAATTAAGATTATGAAATATATTAGATCTAAAATTGAGAATTTTTAGATCTAAGATATATTCATAAAATTGGGTTCAAACTTGGGTAGCTCAATTAGGTCTAGCGGTTGATCAAACCAAATCAAGAGTTGGTTAGGTGGGATCAAGAGTACTTAAATTGATCAGCCTAATAAGATTAAGTCTGGGTCAAGGTCGAGTCACATGAGTGATCGATCGAGTTAAGACCTAATTAGGCTCAGTGGTTAGAGTCTAAATTATAGGTTAATTTGATTGGTTTTGGCTCAATAATTTGGTATCTAAAGTAAGTTTGGTAGATACGATCGACTAATTTTTAATTGAGAGCTACTCGACTCGAATGCATTCTTGTCGAGTTAATAGCATATTCCTTTCACCAATCTCATTTACCTAGCCATATTTGTTGGCCCAGTTCTGATCTAAGGTAGCTAACAATCCGAGCTAATCCATGCCACTAGGTTAGTCATAATGGTTATGGCTATGTCAAGTCAAGTTTAAAGAGACTTAAATCAAATCCTCCTAAGAAAAGATTAAGTCTAAGATCTTCCACCATTGTAGATGTGTGGGCCCTTTCTGGGGTTGATTGTTCTCGGCTGGTCACAGTGGTTCAGTTTCATCGAAAAGATACAACCATGTCCATTAGGCATTGGATGCTATGGGCAAGAGGATGGATTGGGCTTAATATTTTGGATATGGTGAGTGATCCAAATCAGAATTCAATCTATGCAAATGGTGGGTCTGACTTAACTAAGGAGTGGATCAATATTCCAGGCATGGTGAGATTCATGAATTAGAGATCAAGTCTGGGTGCACTATGATTAAAGAATCATTGGATAAGAGTTGTTCACTCATTGGCTAACCCATCACCAATAACTGTTAGGTGAGGTGATGAGTCAGTTTGTGGGACTGCACCATCCACTAGAAATCAGTAATCATGAAGATTTTTGCATCTCTATAGAGGAAGTGTAGGGATCCAAGAAAATAGTGGGAGCTAATTTATTTAAAAATCAAACTTCTAAACAAATTGATCAAGTCTTAATTACAAAATCTAACTAGAAACTTTGACTCTATATAAGAAAAAGAAAAATATCTACGTCCAACCCACTAGCACATATCCTTGACACCCATAGACTAACCAAACTCAATTATAAGGATTGGCTCCGGAACTTCAAAATTATTTTGGGTTCTAAGAAGTTGACTCATGTATTGGACCAAGATCCCCCCACCTTACCAGCTCGTCCGTCCGCTGAATAGAAAGCATGTCTTAATAAGTGGATGGATGAAGATAATTAAGCCAGATACTACATGTTGGGCTCGATGTCTGATGAGCTTCAGCGCCAACATGAAGATATCAAGACTGTCCGCCAAATGTTGGCTCACCTACAAGAGTTGTTTGGTGAACAAAGTCGCTCAGCCAAATATCATATCACTAAATGACTGTTTAAGGCTAAAATGCATGATGGGCAGTCAGTCCAAGATCATTATCTAATGAT
This sequence comes from Cocos nucifera, assembly GCA_006176705.1. Taxonomy (NCBI): domain Eukaryota; kingdom Viridiplantae; phylum Streptophyta; class Magnoliopsida; order Arecales; family Arecaceae; genus Cocos; species Cocos nucifera. Next base: position 43,385 of record QRFJ01000960.1, on the reverse strand, counting down.
GATCAAGGACTTAGAAGAGCTTGAGAAGCTTAGAGTGAAGTTAGATTAGGATCTGAAAAATGATATAATTCTATAATCCTTGACTGATGTGTATGGGCAGTTTATCATGAACTACCATATGCATAAACTTCAAAATACTCTGGCAGAGCTTATGAATATGCTGATTACTGCTGAGCTTTCTATGAAAGATTCTAAAAGCTCAGTATTTGCTATGGAATGGACTTCTTCCAAGAGAAAGTCTTTTGGAAAGAAGAAGAAGTCTGTAAAAAAAGCAGAAGATGGAAGGAGGAAAAAAAAAGAAGGCAGAGCTGAAGAAGAAGGCCGCTAACAAAGGAAAGTATTTTCATTGTAATACTGACGGCCACTAGAAGCGAAACTATCCTATATACCTGACCACCTTGAAGAATAAGAAGGAGACAGATCCTTTTGGAGGTATGCTCGTTATTGAATCTAACCTTACGATTTCTTCTACATCTAGTTGGATGTTTGACTCTAATTTTAGTGCTCATTTGTGCACTTTCATGCAGAATCTTGAGGATAGCAGGAGGCTGAGGGATGGTGAGATGATCCTATGCATCAAAAATGGAGCAAGGGTTGCTGTTATGGTCGTGGGAATCTATCCTCTTCGACTACCATCTGGCTTAGATTTAGTACTTAAGGATTGTTATTATGTGCCTACTGCAAGTTAGAATTTAATTTCTATTTCATGTAGCACAAGAAGGCTATGTAATTAGTTTTCTTAAGGACCATTATAATATTCTTTATGAAAGAAATAAAATTGCAAGTGGTTTCCTTATTAATGGTCTCTACTAGTTATATATTGATGGATCTGTCTTTAATATCGAGCAAAATGTGAATGCCATAGGATCAAAATGACCCAAGAATAGTCCAAACGATAGGTATCTATGGCACCTAAGGCTAGGTCATATAGCAAAAAATAGGGTTAACAAATTGGAGAAAATTGGACTATTAAGTCCATTGACTTTTGAGTCATATCCAATTTATGAATCATGTCTTCATGGCAAAATGACTAAGCTCCCTTTTGTAGGACATAAGAAAGGGGCCACAGATCTACTTGCCCTAGTACATACTGATGTGTACGGCCCATTTGATGTGTCGGCTAGAGGTAACTTTGTCTACTTCATAACCTTTACTGATAGTTTATCACAGTATGGATATGTGTCTTAAAAGACATAAGTCTGAAGCCTTTGAAAAGTTTAAGAAATTCAGACATGAAGTGGAAAAGCAAACTAAAAAATCCATTAAGGTTCTTCGATCAAATCAAGAAGGTGAATACCTTAGTCGAGAATTCCTAGACTATCTCAAGCAATATGGCATAGTCTCTCAGTGGACTCCACCTAGAACACCTCAACTCAATAAAATTTTAGAATGGAGGAATCAGACTCTATTAGATATGGTTCGATCCATGATGAGCTTCACAGACCTTCCTAATTTTCTTTGAGGACATAATCTGTTAACTGCTACATATTTACTAAATAGGGTTTTCTCTAAAATCGTTCTTACCACACCGTATGAGATATGGCATGGTAAGAAATCAAGTCTGAGTCATCTCAAAATTTGGGGTTGTCCGGTTCATGTCAAAAGACAACAAGCAGACAAGTTAGACTATAGGTCCTTTAGAGCTCGATTCATAGAATATCCTAAAGAGTCATTAGGATATTATTTCCATATTCTAGAAGACCACAATGTGATTGTAAGTCGGCATGCCATCTTTCTTGAAAAATAGTTTATTCAAGAAAGCAGATCAAGCTCGAGAAGAAAGTCTCCCAAGAGTAACGAGCTAAGGATCTTATGGATCGTAGATCGAAAAGAATTTTTCATCCTGCTGAAAGGTACTTAGGTACTATTTTAGAGAAAGTAGAGAAAATATTCCTCGTAGGTAATGGGGTTCATGGTGATGATCCCAAAACCTATGATGAGGCGATATCGGATATCAACTTCGAAAAATGGTTAGAGGCAATGAAGTTAGAAATTGACCGATGCACTCAAACCAAGTCTAGATCTTGGTAGATCTATCTGAAGGTATAATACCTATTAGGTGTAAATGGATCTACAAAAGAAAGATTGGTGTAGATGGAAATATGGAGACATTCAAAAGCTAGTTTAGTGGCAAAAGGATATTGTCAGCACGAAGGCATTGACTATCAGGATACCTTTTCACCAGTAGCCATGCTAAAATCCATCCGCACATTGCTTGTTGTTGAAGTCTATTTCGATTATGAAATATGGCAAATGGACGTAAAAATGACATTCTTAAATGGATACCTCGAGGAAGATATCTATATAGAACAGCCGCTAGGTTTCACATTCAGTGATGCTGATCACAAAGTATGCAAGCTGCAAAGGTTAATATATGGACTTAAGCAAGCATCTCAGAGCTAGAATACTCATTTTAATGATGTGATCAAATTATTTGGTTTCATCAAGAATGAGGAGGAACCATGTATTTTCAAAAAGATCAGTGGGAGTGCTATTGTCTTCTTCGTACTGTACGTGGATGATATCCTCCTTATTAGGAATGATATTCCCATGTTGACCATAGTTAAAATATGGTTATCTAATGAATTCTCCATAAAAGACCTAGGAGAAGCATCCTTCATTCTAGAAATTAAGGTCTATAGAGATAGACCGAATAAGATGCTAGGTCTTTCATAGAAGATGTACATAGAGGAAGTGCTAAAGAGGTTTAGCATGGAAAACTCCAAGAGGGGATTGGTATCCTTCAGACATAGCATTTATCTCTCCAAAAAAATGTATCCCAACACACCTGAGGAGATTGAACGCATGAGCAAGATCTCTTATGCTTCAGCAATAGGGAGCCTCATGTATGCTATGTTATGTACACGAGCTGATATAGCCCATGCTGTGAGTGTCACGAGCAGATATCAATCGAATCCAGATGAAAAATACTGGACTTCTATGAAATGTATCCTTAAGTACTTGAGAAGAACTAAGAATATGTTGTTGGTTTTTGGTAATGGAGAACTCCAAGTCCATGGGTATACAGAATCAAATTTTATGTCTGATATAGATGATCGAAAGTCGACATCTAAGAGTCTTTTTATATGTAATGGTGGTGCCGTCAATTGGAAGAGTTTTAAGCAGAAAGTGATAGTAGATTCCACCATGGAAGTAGAGTACATCACTACGTCAGAAGCTGCGAAGGAGGCATTCTGGTACAAGAAGTTCGCCGCAGAGATCGTAGTGATGCCATCGGATGCCATTCCTTTATACTGCGATAATAATGGCACCATAGCCCTTGCTAAGGAGCCAAGGTCTCACCAAAAATCCAAGAACATCGAGCGGCGATACCACCTCATCCACGATTACCTCTAGAAAGGTTACGTCGAGGTCAAGAGAGTCAACTCCACAAACAATGCGGCAAACTAACTTACCAAGCCATTGGGCTAGCAGAAGATTGAAGCCCACCTTAAGAAGATGGGACTTAGATTTATAGTCAATTGGCTTTAGGTCAAGTGGAAGTTTGTTAGATATGTGTGCCCTAGAAGCCAAATTGACTGACACTTATAATACACTTCTAAGGGCAAAATTATAATTTTAACTATAAATAATAAAATGGATTATTTTGTATCATAGTGTGTATTTGAAAGTGTCTATGATACATCCCTTAAGTTAATGATAATGATAGTTCATATTTTCAAGAGTTGAAAATTTAAGACATGAATTTTTATTATTAACTCAAAAAATGCTTCCGATCGTAGGATCATCATGAGGATGGTGATTGATCCAAAAGATTGGTATACGATCGCTTCTTTAGGATAGATGAGTCTTGACTCTACAATGTAGAGACATCGGAGTGAGAGTACAGATACTCGTTAGAGAATGAGAGCACTGAGCGTGACCACCTCGAGCAGTCATGAGGAAGTCTACCTTCTCGTCGATGACTAGCTCGAAGCTACAGCGATATGTCTGGTTCTTTGACCTGAGGTGCATCGATAGTTCACCTTGAGGGTGTTATATTTTGACTACACCATAACTCGGTCTTCTAGCCATTCAAAATCCTGAGGTGTATGTTGGCTATAGCATCTTTATTGTAGGAATTGGATTGCACCAATAGGGGATCTATCTACCTCGGTAGATTAGGAGCAGCCCTATGATGATCATGAGAATCAAGTTCATAAGCCCATGGCCATGGTAGAGTGAAATAATAGAAAGAGTTTCTATTAGGGTTTTCACATTGGACTTGAATCGAATGATTAATTCATATGATGGATATTAGGATTTGACAAGATCACCTTAACCCAAATCCAATCGAGGCTCAAGATAGAGGAACCTAATCACACAGGTAACTGCACTGAGAGGTTCGCTTTCAGTTTTGATGGGTTGCCACCATATGCTGCTAGATGTCACTGGTAATTTTGGAAGCAATTAGAATGATTTGGATGATCGATCATACTAGTTGTCTAAATCAGAAAAGTTCTGATCCATCAAAAGATGTTTCGATGATATCGATGATAGAGATTGCAACATATCCCATTACCATATGGAACTGAATCTAACTGGATCACACAAATAAGGATTTGGATCTGAATGTGATCAATTGGACTAACCCAGTTCAATTGATTTGAATAAGATTCAATTAGGTTCAAGAAAATCATGCTAGCACATGATTGAGCCTAATGTTCTCCTTTAATAATCATTAAAGCTTGTCTCGACTGAGCCAAATGTATTTAGGCTCACTCAAAAATCTTTACTTGGTCTGACTGAAGCTTGTCTAGATCAAAAAAGGATTATCTTAATTTATGAGAAATTTAAGATAACACCTGCCATTTTCGATCACCTACTAATTTTTATTTTCGAACATTGGTCAAATGTTGATCCTAGACACTTGGACATCTGCCCATGTGTCATGCACCTATAGGAGAGTACCTGGGACCTTACCCCCTACTAAATGTAGATAGGAAGAGGGCACATGCCTAGGGAGGCGTGCACCCCATGAGGATAAAGGAGGAGTTCCATATAGATGGGACTCTAAGGTTGCTTCAGGAGATTAAACTCTATGGCATCAAGAACTCTTGTTTGATCAAGTCTTGGTGCCACCTTAGGAGAGTTTTGAGGGTCTCTCATCTGATTGGATTAGATGATGTCATCCCACTAATCAGATTTAGATCTGATTGCTTAAAGGACCGTGATTGGTCAGGATGATGTGGCACAGCATGGTGCAGCAGGGTCTATATAAATCCTATCTACACCTAAGTTTTAATGCTTCTGCCTTTAGCCCATGTCACAAAGCCTCTCTCCCTCCTTCTCCATGTCACCCTCTAGTCCTCTCTCTCCTCTCCACGCCCAAGGGATTTTGGGCACGAATAAGCTGCGATCCAAGCAAGTGAAAGACATCAGAAAAGGAAGAAGGCAGCACTACTGCAAGAGACAATGATAGTTCTTCAAAAAAAGTTTTGAAGACCTTCAAGATCAAATCTATATCTGATTTTTGGAGGATTGATTGAGAAAAAGAAGATCTCTAGATCCTACTCGAGTGGATACTGATAGAGGACAGGCACTTGCATGGCTACATCCAGAACCTCAAGCAAACATCAGGATCATCACAGGATAATTAGATTACTCAAAATAAAGATATAATTAAATAAAATTTAATTTTTATTTTTATTTTATTTTTATTATTAGATCAATAAGATCATATCTGAGGAGTCTCAGATCTGATTAGGATCTCAAAGAAAAATTTTTTGAAATATCTCTCTTGATCCAATCAGATTTGAACAAATCTGATCCAGAAAATAGATTTTTTTCTTTAGAGGTCGAAGAATTTTTTGCCGCCTCCAGTTCCGGTGCAAGTTTGGACGCATCGACAATGGGTCCAGAGGGCTTAGGGATGACTTCGACGGGCGAAGGGTTGGCCGTGGCAGTGGACGGCCCTATCTCTTCATTAGGGACCTTCCTGTATAAGAAGTTGAGATCGAGTTTGGAAAACTTGGCAGCCCCTCGATCCTCACAAAGTTCGTATCCCTTCTGAAAGGCTTCCTGGCCGAAGGCGACGTTTAGGTCCCTCATTTTATAGGAGACCTTGAACTCCTCCACTGCTTGGATCTTCGCCTTTGAGATCTGCTTCGAGGCTTGATCCTTCAGCTTGTCGACCTTAGCCTCGGCCTTCTTCCTCGTCTCCTTCTCCAAGGCCAGAGCAGCCTGTCGCTCTGTCGACGTGAGCTCCTCTTTTCTGAGCATCTCCTGCAGACCCTCGACTTTGACCGCCTTCTCCTTTGAGAGACGGTCTGGCTCGATGGTCTTCTCTCGAAGGTGGTCAACTTTAGCTTGGAGGTCCTCCTAGGCCTTAAGCACCTCCGACCTCAGTCGGTTTACCATTTTGATATGTGCAAGTATTTAGTAACCCGACCACAGTAAATGGACTATGTTATGCATACAAAAAAAATTGATAGGATGATTACCTTAAGGAAAGTCCCAAGGGAATCCCAGATGAGTTGCGTATGGTCGAGGTCGGCCATCTTGTCTACTGCCTCAGGCAGGACAAATTTATCAATTAGATCTCGAACGAGATCTGGATTGTTGAAGGGGTCTTCTCTTGGACTGTCACCATCATTGGACCCACCAGGGCGCGCCTTGTGATGCACCTTCATAATGACCCTTTTACCCTTCTTCCTTTCCCCCTCTTTCCTTCTAGTAGGAGGTTATGGAGCTGGGTCCTTGACTAGAGGACTCATGGATGATGGAGGCATGGATCCCTCGACAGCGACGCCAACCCTGGCTGCGGGGATGACCTCGATGGTGATAGTGACCTCGATGGTAGTGGCAACATCGATAGGTGTGGTAGAGCTGGGGATGTTCACCCTAACTTTCTTGGTAGTCGGCTCATCGGATGCAGCACCTTTTTTTTTACGAGCCTAGAGCTCCTTTGAAGGCATTTCAGCAGCTTTAGCATCCATCTCTACCATAAAGAAAAAAGCATGGTTAGAAAAGAAGTAAGAAAAAGAAGGAAAAGAAAATGACCTACTGACTTCGGCCATGTACCTACTGGATTCTGAGGACTAAGGTCAAGGTTGAATAGAGTTTGTTCTTTTATTAGCTCGGATATCAAAGGAGTTCGGTAACCTTTGATTATGGTTACCGACTCTTGATCCGCTTTCTCTAGCTTCGGGGCTCGGCAAATGGAATCCCTCAGATATCCCTAAGATGGGAGTCCTAAGTGCAAAGTCGGATAGGAAACAAAGATAAACTTTTTTTCCAATTATGGATGGAGGAGGGGGCACTCTTAAGCAATCCCTTCTTTTCAAACTGGGGAGAAACATACCACCAGTTCTTAACAGTAGGATATGCTTGAAGGTGAAGAAGGTTCAGAAAAAAGAAGTAGTGGGCTGGACCCCAGCAGACATACAAAGTGCAAGGAACCCTATAATGAATCTAAAGGAGTTCAAAAGTACCAAAGCCAAAGAGATGTTTAAAAAGCAAAAAAGGACTACAACAAAGTCAGGAAGGAGAAGCCTTAGCCCAGCACGGAAGGCCTCTAGGTACAAGCAGAACTGACCTGGAGGAGGAGCACAAGCTCGACCATTCAAACAAGGAAGTTTCAGCTCGTACTTGGCAGGCACCCCAAATTGGATCCTAACTAGTGATAGATCCTCGACGGTCAAAGAATAGGGAATGGACTCCGATTTAAAGTCCAACCAAGGTGCTGCCCTAGGCCCAGTTCCCATTCTAACATCAAAGTTATTGGGGTTTGGGTCGACCAAACTTCTAGAACTGCTAGACCAGAAAACCTCAAACGACATCTAGATCAAGCTAAATCAAATAAAATCTCTGAAAAAGAACTTAAAAAAAGGGATGGTGGAAGCTTAAAAATGAAGAACAGCAATGTCCACCCAGGAAAACTTGTAGAAGCCTGAAGAATGCAAGAAAAATAAAAGTCAAGAGGATAGGGATGAAAGATTGATCTTGGAAAACATGGAAAGAAGACCAAAAGGATGAAAGAGGGTCGAGAATAATGCCGACGGCCGAAAGAATCGCAGAAGGAGTAGGAGCGACAAGAACAGGACACTCAAAGACGATGGGAAATGGAGGAAGGAGAAGAAGCAGAAGCCCAAGCAAAAGCAAGAAACTATAGGTGAAGGAGGGGGAGTTTAAATAGGGAATCAGAGCCCTAGAGAAAGTTATGATTGTGGAACTCTTTCAGTCAATCCCAACCCTCCACGTGTCCCACTCGCACCTACCATCTAGTGAAGCAATAACTGCACCATACATGGAGCTCCACACCAGAAAGGTTTTCGAGGGACTCCGTCCATCCAAGTCATTCGACATCAAATCACGGTGCCAATTTGAAAAAAAAAAGAGATAAAAAGTTTTGTTCTCCAAGGCAAAAAATTGTCAAAAAAAAACTTCAACTATAGCAATTTTTTCGTACTATCTTCATTCAAAATTTGAACTCAAAAGTAGAGGAACAAGTGTTGGGGATATATAAAATGATCCCCATCGAAGTTCTTATCCAAAGTCCTTCGTCGCCGACCTCCTCCCTGTTGGGATTCGTTGATCTCCTCGGTGATGAGTTCATGCTGCAGAACCTCCTAAAATGAATAACAGGATAAGGGTCCAGATGAACTCCGTTAGTCATGCTCTTTTGGATGAACTCCTTCCAAACGAACTCTGCCAATCATGCTCCTTCTGGACGAACTCCTTCCAGACAATCTCCGCTAATCATGCTCTTTTCGGACAAACTCCTCTCGGACGAACTCCTTCCAGATGAACTCTGCCAGTCATACTCCTTTTGGAAGAACTCCTTCCAGATGAACTCTACCAGTCGTACTCCTTTCGAACTAACTTCTTTCAAACGAACTCCTTTTAGACAAACTCCACCAGTCGCGCTCCTTTCGGATGAACTCCTTCCAAACGAACTCTACCAGTCGCGCTCCTTCTAAATGAACTTCTTCTGGATGAACTCCTTTCAGACGAACTCTGCTAGTCATGCTCCTTCTGAATGAACTCTTTTCAGACAAATTCTACCAGTCACGCTCCTTTTGGATGAACTCCATCAATCGCGCTTCTTCTAGACAAACTCTTTCTAGACGAACTTCTTCTAGATGAACTCTGTCGGTCATGCTCTTTTCAGACAAACTTCCTCAAGATGAACTCCATCCAAACGAACTCTGCTCAATCACCAGGTGAGCTTCCTTCGGTCGACCTCCTCCTAGTCATCCAAAAGAATCTCGTTGTCTACATGAATTCAGCTACCAACTCAATGCAAACCAACATATGTGCAGATGACCCCAAAAGAGCCCAAGCTCCTTTGGAGCTGTTGCGACTTGAAGCTCTTCACCGTCAGTGCCTATCTTATCCAAACTTCGACTATTAAACCCTAACATACTGGCATGTTACAACAATAGACACCACTTTTGACTGATAAGTCGCAACAATGAACACCACCCTTCATAACAAACTCCATGTGGCCTGAGCATCCCACTAGCAGATGGTTATGGCTATCGCTATCAGTTTGTTACACACTCCGTCTATAAAAGAAACCCTCCAGATATGTTTCCTCAAGGCTCTCTTCTCCTTCCCGTTACTTGTTGGGAATTATATCTTAAAGCCAATCACTAGGTTGTAGAGGGTTGGGCTTAATGTAAAATATACTTGAATTATAAATAAAATTATTTTTTGGCATTTCATCACTTTTGCATCTTTCTGTAATGAGCTCTTCTATGATGAAGTCCTTAGAAATATTTAGATTCGACAAAGGAGGATTTGTCAGTTAGTCCTTAAATTAGTTCGCGACCAAATGATACACTATTATCCAAGATGACAATGTATCGAGTGTAGGTCATTATGTGCCAGAAGTGTTGATTGTTCTCTTAACAAAGAAGTATGAAGATACTGTTATGGCATGCAGGTGAAGTGTAGGGGTATATTTCACTGAACATGATCCAACTACGTAGCTCTCTGCTGTCAAAAATTGCTTGCAATGGATATGGGTATAAGTGTCCTTTAGACCTGAGATCACCATGATGGCTTACAAGCAACTCAATGTACTTAGGTATCAGACTATCTGAATTTCTAATTTAGTGATGGAAGGCTACTGGGTGCAGTCAAGTACTTGTGAAGTCGATGCATATGTCAAGATGGGATTGACCTCTCTAAGTATTGGAGCAAGTGCATCAATGTATTTCAATTTAGCAAAATCTTAATTGAAGAAGTCCATTCGATGGACACTGTAATTTGAAATACACTATACATGATTTTCCAAGATTGACAGTTAAACCTTAGGTCATCTTTTGAGAATTAAGGTCAAGGGGATGAATTATACGATAACCATATTCCACAGGTTCCTCGATATTGCATTGTGATAAATTTGATCAATCCAAACATCGGGTATCATTGCCAGATGGTCACATCGATTATTATAGAAAATCAGTTTCTATGCTATCGACTTAGAATTCGAATCTATGGGGTCACACACAATAGGAGTTACTACCTAATCTGATGGCTGATCTAGAGTCCTGATGGACTGGTACTCTAAGTCCCACTTTTTTAGGATTCTCTAATCAAAATTTTTATTGGTCTGAAACTCTATGATCATGAGTTTCATTCATTTGGGACACTGGGTTCAAGAGTCCCACTAGATTGGGACTCTTCAAGAGTTTCATAGTGGTGGAAATATGTTGCCTAGATTCCCACCTGATTGGAACTCTGTATTTATTAAAGGATTAATTAGTAATTTGATTATTGATTAGCTTAATTTAATTGAGTGATGAGAATTTGATTAAGTTTGATCGAATTAAATTCGATTGGGTTTGACCCGATTAGGTCATGAGTTGACCTAATCGTTATGGGAGATTTGACCCTGATTTGATCGAAAGCTAGACTAAATTAATTTTTAATTTAATTAAAAATTAAATAGATTGGGTTAAGCCTAATTTAGTTGGGTTTAATCTAATCTAGTTGATTTTGAATTAATTTGATTTGGTTGAAACCAACTTGGACTAATTCAAACCCTGTTTGAATTCAAACCTCCCCATGCGCCACCTCATGTTTGACTTTTTTACCTTGCCCATGCCCACCTTTGCTTTTATGTAAGTTTCTCTCACAAAGAAAAGGAATTTGTGACCTCCTTTCTTTATCTCTTTGACCTGGTCCAAGTGTTGGACCAGTTCAAACTCTTTTGAATTTTGAATTCAAAGAGGTTGGTTTGGTTGAAACCTTCCTCTCCCCCTCTTATCCTTATCTCCATGCCCTTTTCTCTTTATGGTCACTATTTTTTTCAAAAAATGGTGCATGCACATAGAATGAAAGTCCTTCTGTATGTGAAATAAGTGGTATGGGCGTTGGAATTGGATAGGCTTGCATTTGAATTCAAATACTAGAAGTTGGTTAAAACTAGTTCAACCAATCTTAATTTGTCCACTCTACATGACATTTCTACTTATTTTTTATGCAATAAATTATGAAGATTTTTGTACATGAAAAGGAATGGGATATCATTCTATGGTAAAATTTTAAAAGTGATTGGGTATTGGTTTTGGGCAAAAAAAAATCTTGGAGTGAAGGTGAGCAAGGTCCTATAGCACTATATTTTTCCCTCATGCCTCTATTCTCTTTTGATTTTCATCTAAGGTTTATAGATTTGAAAGTCATCTTTCCATGAAAACTTATTTCATGGAAAAACTCCACACAGAAAGGGCATGAGAGGATTTTTAGTGTGTTAGGGTTTTTGGGCTGAGTGAAACCCTAGATTTGAAAATCTGGGTTTGGGTGGAGAGATCGAGTGCTGTGAGCATCGGATCACCACCAAACTTTGTACACCATCTCATCATCCTCCAAAGAATAAGTTTTAATTTTTTAGTGCATCTAAAAAATTATAAATTAGACTATCGATTGGATCGATCGTGATCAGCCATTGAAGGCCCCGTTGAAAAGTTAGCACTCCAATGGGGCTGATTAGGATTAGGAGCTCCATGTGGACCAACCGTAAAGGCTGAACACATGTACGGCTATGGTGTGATACTAGAGTATTATTCAATAGATTCAGATTATGGTGATCAGCTACTTGCAAAAAGGTATTATATTTTGAATAGATAGATGTAGTAAAGAGTTTGCTGCATAGTTTTATTTTTCAGATCTATATAAATGCATGCATATTATGTTTAGATCCTTAGTATAGGACTTAATATTTTAATATAATTAATAATTAATTAATTTTTTACTATATTTTAACTATTTTTAAAAAAAATTTTGAAAGTAGTGCTGTAAACCCTACACTGCTTCCTTCAAATGGTATAAGAGCAAGGATCGCTAAACATGATATGCTTGCATGTTTAGATTGATAATTTAAATTTGATCTAAATATTAATCTAATATTTTAATTAATTAAATTTAAAAATTAAAATCAAGATCGCACGGACTGTAGGTTATCTTTCTATAAGGTTTATCCTCTACAGTGCAAAGGTTATTCTTGTACGTGCTTGATCTTGTAGTTGATTATAAAATTTTTAGATTAGATCTAATTTTTTTATGATATATTAAATTTAGTTTTAATCTAATTTTTGATTGTGAATGCATGTTTAGATAGGATCTAAAGTTTGATTCATGATTTAGTATTATGTAGTATACATAATTTCAGATTAAACCCTACAACTAGTGTTGTTTGTGACTTGAGCCATTCAATTTTGAAGTGAGTTGACTGAATTGGTAAATATTGCTAAGTTATAAAGAATCTTTCAAAAATTAAAAAATATTTTTGAAATGCCAAATCCTAACCCTCAGCCCATAAACTTAATTAAAAATTAAGAATAATGATTTAGTATCTAGAATTATGAATTAAGACTCTAAGTCATTAATTATAAACTTATGGGTTATTGGGTTAGATGAATTAGATCCATAAATTGGGTTAGACCTAAGGTTAGTTGAAGATTGAACTTAATAAGAGTAATTGATCAAATCTAATCCAGTGTTGACTTAGATTAGGTCAAGGACACTCTAGATTCAACTTCAATAGTTATAGTTGGATGGGTCCATATCTTTAACAAGACCAAAATGGACTTAATTCATGGCTATGTGGTTAAGCCCAAAATTACTAAGTTGATTGAATTGAACCTAATTAACTGGTTGGTGTCTAAGATAAGTTTGGTAGTAAAGACCAGTGGTTTTTATTTGGGAGCTACTCGCACTGATTCGGTCTTTGATGAGTTAACAACATATCCCTTTCACTAATCTTACTTATCTGACTGACATGATCGATTAGAGTTTGATTAGATTACTTTATGATTCGAGCTAATCTATGTCACTAGGAATCAGTTTGATTGATTTCAATCAGTAAGACTATATTAGGTGCCCATGGACTTAAATTGATCCTAGCCCTAACCTATTGACTTGTTGAAGTCAGTGGGATGGTTTGACTTAGTAAAGTCAGTGGGAGAAATTGGTCCATGTCCTTTTTATAATTAAATCATAAGTAACCTAAATTCTCTAAATTATTAGGTCCTTAAAATGACTAAGTTATAGAGATAATCAAGTCATAGCCTCCCATTAAGGTGAATCGTAATGAGTCCAATCTTTTGGGTGAACATTGGAGGTGCCTTACAGCTAGTGTTAATCTGGATATTGGAATTACTATCCATCATATGATGATTAGGTTGCACTCTCTTAATGGTGATTAGGTTAGCCAGAGCTTTTCTTAGGCTTGGTCATCATTGGTTTGATGCACCGAACTCAATCATGTTAATGGATGGACCTAACCAGACCTTTTCAGTGGAGGCCTTAGCCTACTAATTTGGTTTCTGGGGGAAAAACCAAATTACTAAAAATTGCTTAGGGAACCAATTGGTTGTGTCCTACTTGAAGATGCACACGGGTTAGCCAAAGCCTTCCTCGAGCCCGTATGTAGTCTATGTCGATTTCAGTATCCACTAAGGAGTTAGTGTAATTTCTCGAATTGGAGGTAGAGGCTACCAATTCATTAAAAATAGTAAAAAATTTAGACTAAAGTCCACGTCTTTAGGATTAATTAATTCGAGTACTAATAACGTTTCATGTTTTTCTTTCAAATAATTAGAATGGCTAGTGTAAGTCCGCTCCATTCATCATTGGACAGTGGTAAGTGTTTAGTACTTAAGAACAAGGAGTCTAGTGTTGATCATAATAAAGCAGACCCAAAGAAGAATTATCCTCTTGATCTAAATGGGCTGAATAAAAAAAATCAGCAAGTAGTTACTAGTCAAGGCTATTATATGATAACACCTTGTAATTTGTCCATATGCAATATATCTATCTGGGTATTAGATATCGAGAGTCCAATTCACATATGCAATTCATTGCATGGACTTCAAATAGGTAGAAAATTTGAGAATGGTGGTAGATTTCTTAATGTTGGAGATGGAAGTAAAATTTCGGTCCTAACATTGAAAACTCTTGAACTATTCTTCAAAAATAATAGTGTCATTTTAAGTGACTGTCATTATTGTCCATCTTTTATGATGAACATAATATCTATTGGACTTTTAGCCCAAGATGGTTATTGTTTATCAATAAAAGAAAATTATTGTAATATCATTATGAATGATGTTACAGTAATACAAGGACAATTGAGAAATAGCATATATGTATTATCACAGTCTATTAGTGTAATGTACATGTCTAATAAATGTCCTAAACTAGATCATGTCACCGATGCCTATCTTTGGTACTGTTGGCTTGGTCATATAAACAAGAATAGGATCAATAGATTAGTCAAGGAAAATATCCTTGGCATCAATAATTATGAATCATTAACTACCTGTGAGTCCTGCCTTCTTGGAAAGATGACCAAATAATCTTTTGCTGAAAAAGATGAACGGGCCATTGAGCTTCTGGGTCTAGTATATACTGATGTATGTGGGTCTATGAACATATATGCAAGAGGTGAATATTACTACTTGATTATATTTACTAATGATCTATCTAGGTATAGGTACATCTATCTTATGAAGAATAAATCTGATTCATTTGAAATGTTCAAACGATATCGAAATGAGGTAGAAAAATAACTTGAAAAGAGTATTAAAACTCTTCAATCTAACCGAGGAGGTGAATATCTTTCCAATGAATTTCTGACATATCTAAGAGAGAATAGGATTCTCTCACAATGGATCCCTTCTAGAATACCACAGCATAATGGTGTATCTGAAAGAAGGAATCAAACCTTATTGGACATAGTTCGGTCCATAATTGGGTTTACAAGTCTATCGATTTTATTTTAGGGTAATGCACTAGAGACTACCTATTTTATTTTAAATAATGTTCCAAGCAAATCTATTGTAAAGACTCCATATGAGATATGGATTGAGCGTAAGCCGACACTCTCTCACTTTAGAATTTAGGGATGTCCGACTTATGTTAAACATTTACAGCTGAAAAAGCTTGGACCTAGGTTCGATAAATGCTTGTTCATAGGATATTCAAAGAAAATTAGGGGTTATTACTTCTATCTTGCTAAAGAACAAAAGATGTTCGTCAGTAATAGAGTAGTTTTTTTGGAAAAGAAGTTCTTTAGTGAAGAAACAGCTACCTCTGATGTTGAACTTAATGAAGTTCGATAGGTGAAAGAACTGATACATTCTAGTAAACCTGCAGAAATGGATTTGATAAGATCAAATCCAGAGCCCATTGAAGTGGCACTAAGAAGATTCAGTAGAGTACCATATCAATCGGATAGATACTATGGTTTCTTAATCTGGAATGGTGATCCAATCAAATTTGATGAGAATGACGAGGATCCAATTATCTACATGGATGCCATGCAGAGGTCTGACTCTGATAAGTGACTAGAAGTCATGAAGTCCAAAATAGAGTCCATAAAGGTCAACAGTGTATGGACACTGGTTGATCCACCTAAAGAGGTAAAATGCATTGGGTGTAAGTGAATTTTCAAATGAAAAAAGGGCACAGATGGGAAGGTGGAAACCTATAAAGTCCATCTAGTTATCAAGAGATATCGTCAGTATTATAGTATTGACTATGATGAGATATTTTCTCCGATGACAATGCTCAAAACTATTCGGATCATGCTTGCGATAGCGGCATACTAAGACTATAAAATC
The DNA here is from genome assembly GCA_006176705.1 of Cocos nucifera. Taxonomy (NCBI): domain Eukaryota; kingdom Viridiplantae; phylum Streptophyta; class Magnoliopsida; order Arecales; family Arecaceae; genus Cocos; species Cocos nucifera. The sequence continues at coordinate 27,315 of QRFJ01000960.1, read as the reverse complement.
TAGCAAATGGATGTGAAAACAGCTTTTCTAAATGAAGAACTGGATGAAGAGGTATACATGATACAGCCTGAGGGTTTCACATCTATAGATGAGTCTAAGGTGTGCAAGCTTCAAGATCCATCTATGGATTGAAGCAGGCATCATGGAGTTGGAACATGCATTTTAATAAAGTAATCAGAACGTATGGCTTCATTAAGAATGGAGAAGAACCCTGCTTGTATAAATGGGCTAACAATTCTATTATTGTATTCCTTATACTGTATGTAGATGACATTCTTTTAATCAAGAATGACATCCCTGCATTACAGGGAATAAAGGTTTGGCTGTCATCTCAATTCTTCATGAAGGACTTGGAAGAAGCTTCCTATATCCTAGGAATGAAGATCTATAGGGATATATCTAAAAGGTTGCTTGGATTATTCCAGTCCACATATATCGATACCATACTAAAGAGATTCAGTATGGAGAATTTTAAGAAGGACTATCTTCCAATAGACCATGAAATTACTCTTTCGAAGAAGGATTGTTCAATAATCCCTTAAGAGAGAGAGCATATGAGTAGAATTTTATATACTTTAGTAGTTGATTCTATTATGTACGTCATGACATGTACGCGATCGGATGTGGCATACTTATTAGGGATAGTGAGTAGATACTAGTCTGATCCATGTGAGAATCACTGAAAGGTTGTAAAAACTATCCTTAAGTATTTAAGAAATACTAAGGACCAATGGCTCATTTATGAAGATCTTGACTTGAAACTTATGGGATATACTGATTTCAGTTTTTAGTCAGACCATGATGATTGCAAAAGTGTGTCAGATTTTGTGTTTACCCTAAATGATGGAGCGGTCTACTGGAAGAGTTTCAAGCAGCACACTGTAGCCAATTCTATGTGTGAGGCAGAGTATGTCATGGCATCTGATGCTGCAAAGAAAGACGTGTGGCTACAAAAGTTCATCAGCGAGCTGGGAGTGGCACCCTCCTTGGATGGTCTGGTTCTACTATTTTGTGATAGCACTGAAGTCATAGCTCAAGCAAAGGAGCCGAAGGCACATCAGCGCACCAAACATATTCTGTATTGCTACCATCTTGTATGAGAGATCATGGAGCAAGGTGACATCAAGCTTCAGAAGATCGATGAAAAGGATAACGTGGCTGACCCCTTTACTAAGGCTCTCGGAATCAAAGAGTTCGACAATCATAAATGGAATATGGATATTCGATACTATTCTGAGTGACTTTAGTATAAGTGGGAGTTGTTAGGAATTGTATCCTAAAGCCAATCATCTAAGTTATAGATGGTTGAGCTCAATATAAAATGTACTTGAATTATAAATAAAATTATTTTTTGGCATTTCATCACTTTTGCATCTTTCTGTAATGAACTCTTCTGTGATGAAGTTCTTATGACTATTTAGATTCGATAAAGAAAGATTTATCATTTAGTCCTTAAATTAGTTCACGATCAAATGATACGCTGTTATCCAGGATGACAACATATTGAGTGTAGGTCATTATGTGCCATAAGTGTTGATTGTCCTTTTAACCAAGAAGTATAGAGATACTGTTATGGTATATAGGTGAAGTATAAGGGTACATTTTACTGAACATGACCCAATTGCGTAGCTCTCTACTGTCAAGAATTGCTCGCAATGGATATGGGTATAAGTGTTCCTTAGACCTGAGATCACCATGGTGGCTTACAGGCAACTCACTATACTTAGGTATCGAACTACCTGAATTTTTAATTCAGTGATAGAAGGCTATTGGGTGTAGTCAAGTACTTGTGAAGTCGGTGCATGTGTCAAGATGGGATTGACCCCTCCAAGTGTTGGAGCAAGTGCATCAATGTATTTCAATTTAGCAAAATCTCGGTTGGGGTAGTTCATTCGATGGACACTATAATTTGAAATATACTGTAGATGATTTTTCAGGATTGACAGTTAAACCCTAGGTCATCTTTTGAGCATTGAGGTCAAGAAGATGAATTATATAGTAACCATATTCCATAGGTTCGTCAATATTGCATTGCGACAAATTTGATCAATTCGGACATCGGGTACCATTGCTAGATGGTCACATCGATTGTTACAGAAAATCAGTTTAATGCTATCAGCTTAGGATTCGATCCTATGGGGTCACACACAATAGGAGTTACTACCTGATCTGATGGCTGATCTAGAGTCTTGATGGATTGAGACTCTGAGTCCCACTCATCTAGGATTCTCTAATCAATATTTTCACTGGTCTGGGACTCTATGATCACGAGTTCCATTCATTTGGGACACTAGATTCAAGAGGTCCACTGAATTAAGACTCCTCAAGAGTTTCATAGTGATGGGACTATGTTGCCCAGACTCCCAACCGATTGAGAGTCTGTGTTTATTAAAGAATTAATTAGTAATTTGATTGTTGATTAGCTTAATTTAATTGAGTGATGAGGATTTGATCAAGTTTGATAGAATTGAATTTGATTGGGTTTAACTCGATTAGGTCATGAGTTGATCTAACCATTGTGAAAGATTTGACCCTGATTTGATCAAAAACTGGATCAAATTAATTTCTAATTTGATTAGAAATTAAATAGATTGGGTTAAGCCTAATTTGGTTAGATTTAATTTGGTCTAGTTGGTTTTGAATTAATTTGGTTTGGTTGAAACCAACTTGGACTCATTCATACCCTGTTTGAATTCAAACCTCCCCATGCGCCACCTCATGTTTGACTTTTCTACCTTGCCTACGCCCATCTTTATTTTTACATAAGTTTCTCTCATGAAGAAAAGAAATTTGTGCCCCCCTTTCTTTTTCTCTTTGACTAATCTAAGTGTTGGACCAGTTCAAACTCTTTTGAATTTTGAATTCAAAGAAGTTGGTTTGGTTGAAACCTTCCTCTCCCTCTTATCCTTTTCTCCATGCCCTTTTCTCTTTATGGTCATCAATTTTTCTAAAAAATGATGCATTCACATAGAAGGAAAGTCCTTCTGTATGTGAAATAAGTGGTATGGACGTTGGAATTGGATAGGCTTGCATTTGAATTCAAATACTAGAAGTTGGTTGAAACTAGTTCAACCAATCTTAACCTGTCCACTCCACATGGCATTTCTACTTATTTCTCATGTAATAAATTATGAGAATTTTTGTGCATAAAAAAGAAGGGAATACCATTTCATGGTAAAAATTTAAAAGCGATTGGGCATTGGTTTTGGACGAAAAAATTCTAGAGTGAAGGTGACCAGGGTCCTATAGCACTATATTTTTCCTCATGCCTTTATTCTCTTCTGATTTTCATCTCTAAGAACACTTAATTTTTAGATATGATCTAAATAAGGTTTATATATTTGAAAGTCATCTTTCCACAAAAACTTATTTTATGGATAAACTCCACACATAGAGAGCATGAGAGGGTTTTTAGTGCATCAGGGTTTTTAGGCCGAGTGAAACCCTAGATTTAGGAATCTGGGTTTGAATGGAGAGATCGAGTGCTATGAGCATCGGATCACCACCAAACTTTGTACACCATCTCATCATCCTCCAAAGAATGAGTTTTGATTTTCTAGAGTATCTAAAAAAATTAGAAAGTGAATGATCGATCGGATCGATCGTGATCAATCATTGAATGCCCCATCGAGGAGCTAGCACTCCAGTGGGGTTGATCGGGATCAGGAGCTCCGTGTGGACCAACCATAGAGGCCAAATACATGTGCAACTATGGTGTGATACTAGAACATTATCCGATGGATTCAGATTATAGTGATCAGCTCTCCACAAAAAGATATTATGTTCTGAAAAGATAGATATAGTAAAGAGTTTGCTGCATAGTTTTATTTTTCAGATCTATATGAATACATGCATATTATGTTTAGATCCTTAGTATAGGGCTTAATATTCTTATATGATTAGTAATTAATTAATTATATTAATTAATTTTTTACTATATTTTAGCTATTTTTTTAAAAAAATTTTGAAAGTAGTACTGTAAATCCTACACTGCTTCCTTCATTACTCTACTTCTTTATTTTTCTGAGCACTCCATTTCAGTTGGTCAAAAAATTAACTTGGGCATTAGAGGATCCTGCCAGAGCCACCCACCTCTGATTTGAATTTTATTTTGCAGATCCCATCGGTGGCCTCACCTTCTCCACTCCAACCATCTCCAACATCCTCATGGATTTCCGCACCAATAGGATGATTTGGCTATGTCTTTCTAATGGTGGTTAGGTTGGCTGACCAAAGTTTTGTAGTATCAACTCACTATCAATTGATGAGAATCTCGTATTAGATTATTGTAGCAGGAAGAAAAAATAAAATAAAATAAGAATACAATCAAGTACATGGATCAATCTAAAAGCTCGCCTCCATGGGGCATGCAAAACTTCACTATGAAAAAGAAATAGATACAAGAGAAGATTATCCACTCTCAACTTGCATATATGATCTTCCCAATAAGAATCTATCCTTACAAATCTCTCTCTTGGAGATCTCCTAAAATGACCGTAGTCCACTACCTAGCTGTATGCCCGAAGCCCCTGCTCTTGCTATCCGCTAACACTCTCCTTCCATTGTTTCAAGTCTCAACCGAAACACCTAAGCCACTCACCTCGCTCTCAGTCAGCTGCTGGGCCTTTTAAAGACCTAAGTCCATGTCTAGATCGGAGATAAATCTTTGATTACCACTCTATCAAGCCCAGGTCCGTCGGATCTTCACCACCTGCAAAACCAATCATTCGATCGCACAAATTTCCTGTGAACCCCATAAAAGAGCCCAGTCCACATGCATTATGCATGTAGATCCCATGGAGATGCTGCTGCACATGTGACCACGTGCACTCGCACATGTCACAGCCCCTAAAAAATTGGCTCCCCACTCTTGCATGACCACCTGGGCCTAGGCCGTGCACGCACACATGCCCTCTTGGGCCCATGCCAGTAATGCACGCGCGCCCATATGCTACTATCGCCCATGCTGGACCTGGATGCGGCCTAGCGCGCTACGGGCTATACCCGTGCATGGTTGGCCTACGCGCCTGGGCGCACCTAGGTTAGCCCATGCGTGGCTGGCTCGCACACCTATGTGCACCTGGGCTAGCCCCATGGGGCAGCTCACCTGGGCCACTCCTCCAGTGGGCCTGCAATAATGGGCCTATTAGATATATGTGCTCTAGAAGCCAAAATTGGTTGATACTTATAATACACTTCTAAGGGCAAAATTATAATTTTGACTAAAATCAATAAAATGGATTATTTTCTATCACATATGTGTATTTAGTATTTATAATACATCCTTTGAGTTAATGGTAATGATAATTCATATTTTCAAGAGTTAAAAATTTAAGACATGAATAATCATTATTAACTCATAAAATGCTTCCGACCATAGGATCATCACGAGGATGGTGATTGATCCAGAAGGTTGGTATACAATCACTTCTCTTTAGTAGATAAATCTTGAGTCTATGGTATGGAGACACCAAAGTGAAAGTACAGGTACTCATTAGAGAACGAGGGCATTGAGCGTGACCACCTTGAGTAGTCATTAGGAAGTCTACCTTCTCGTCAATGACTAACTCGATGCTGTAGTGGTGTGTCTGGTTCTTTGACCTGAGGTGCATCGACAGTTCACCTTGAGGGTGTTATAGTTTGACTACACCATAACTCGGTCTCCTAGCCATACGAAACTCTGAGGTATATATTGGCTATAGCATGTTCATTGTAGGAACTAGATTGCATCAAGATGGAATCTATCTACCTCGATGGTAGAGGAGCAGCCCTATGATGATCATAAAAATCAAGTCCAGAAGCCCATGGCCATGGCAGAGTGAAATAATAGAAAGAGTTTCTATTTAGGTTTTCACATCGGACTTGAATCGAATGATTACATCATATGACAGAAACTAGGGTTTGACGAGTTCACCTTAACCCTAATCTGATCGGAGCTCAAGATAGAAGAACTTAATCACACAGGTAGCTGCACCAAGAGGTTCGCATTCAGCTCTGATGGGTTGCCACCATATACTGTTAGGTGTCACTAGTGGATTTTGGGAGCAATTAGAATGATTTAGATGATCGATCATTCTAGCTATTCGAATCAGAAGAGTTCTGATCCATCGAAAGGAGTTTCGATGATGTCGATGATAGAGATCATGACATATCCCATTACCATATAGAATTGAACCTAACTGGGTCACACAAATAAGGGTTTGAATCTAGTGATCATCAATTGAACTAATCCAGTTTAATTGATCTGAATAAGATTCAATTAGGTTCAAGAAAATCGTGCTAGCACTCGATTGAATCTAACGTTCTTCTTTTACTATCATAAATAGTTGTCCTGACTGAGCCAAAGGAGTTTGTGCTCGATCAGAGGCCTTCACTTGGTCTGACTGAAGCCCGTCCAAGTCAGAAAAGGGTTATCTTATTTTGTAAGATAATACTTGCCATTTTTAGTCACCTGCCATTTCTCGTCCTTTGACTTTGGTCAAATGTTGATCATTGATATTTTGACTTTTATCCACATGTCATGCACCTATTGGAGAGCTAGTGGGGGCCTGTCCCCCTACCAGAACCTGGCAAGGAGGGAGTCCCTGTTGGATAGGGACTCCATCTCCTTTTTGGATTTCGATTAGACTTCTCCTAAGAATCAAGTTTGACTAGTCTTAGGTGCCATCTAAGAATGAATCCAGGAGACTCTATTCCCACCAATCAGATTTTGATCTAATTTCATAAAGGATTGTGATTGGTTGGGAAGAAGAGGAGTTGGATCACGCATAGTCTATAAATAAGATCCTATGCCCAACTCAAAAGAAAATTGAATTCCCCACGCCCCAAGGCTGCCTCTCTCTTCCCCCTCCATGCCAAGCCCATCTTCTCCCTCTCCTCTCCATGCCCAAAGTAGTTTGGGATCTTAGTTGGTACAATCCAGATGAGAGAAAGATGACAAAAAGCTAGAAGGCTGTGCTGCTGCAAAGGATAACTATTGATCTTCGAAAGGTGTTTTGAAGATCCTCCAAATCAGATTCAGATATGATTTTTGGAGATGTGATAGAGAAGAAGAGGATCTCCAGATCCAGCCCGAGTGGATATCGATAGAGGCCAGACACTTGCGTGGCTAAATCTAGAACCTTCCACTGCTTAGAGGATCATCAACGGATAATAGGATTACCCTACGTCAAGGTAAATTAAATTTGATTTAATTTATCTAAATTTATTTTAATTATTAAAATAATAAAGATCAGATCTGAAACATCCCAGATCTGATCTAGATCAAAGAAAAAAAATTTGAAATATATCTCTTGATCCGATCAGATCTAAATGAATCTGATCCGAGAAATTATGATTTTTCCTTCAATAGGGCCCCAGTTCAACAATCCGTTCGGTAACTCCACATGCTCCCTCGCTCATATCTTCTCCATCTAGACTCCGATTAGGATGTTCTTGGACTCGTTGGATTCCATTTATCATCTTGAACCTTACTATGAATTTATTATAGGAGTATTCGAGATGTTTTCTTTAACAATCTTCATCTCGACTCGATATTCGATCTTCACCTATCTGAAAGCTCATCTCGTGCCCCATGCCCTCGAGAAAGCACTTGCTAATCATGTATGGGCAAACATGAAAGTCGATATAGACCGCTCAATCCCATCTTTGTCGATAGCTATGATCCTCTTGATCTGAGATCTGCTCAAGGTACCCTCCCACGGCAATAGAAACTTCATCCTGTGATGTCGCATGTCATCCTCCCGAGTCTTCCGTTTGATATCCGATCCACCCCCACCTAGAGCTCAACTTCGCACTGGGCTCCCCGCCATAAGGTAGTATCCTCCATACTTTTTTTTCTAATTATCACTCTATTGCCATACATGATCTTCAGGATTCTTCCATCAGCTTTCCATCTGAAGCCGATCAAATCTAGTCTACTCAATAAGATTAGATTCTTCTTAAAGCTGGGTATGTATCAGACCTCACCCAACTTCTTCATTATTCTATCATGGAGCTTCATGCTGACCATCCCACTATCCTTGATCTCATAGCTCGATCCATTTGGTAGGAATACAGTATCCTCACCGATCTCTAGGGAGTCAAATAGCTTTTCTCTACAACATACATGATGGAAATAAATAGAATTCATAATCCACTAGAAGAAAAAATAGATACCTCATCAGTAACCAGAAGAACATCATCATTACCTTCTATATCACTACTGGCCACCGCCATAGTAGCATATGTCTGATCTTTAAGTTGTGAATAATTCTTGACTCGATGCCCCAACTTGTCCCATTGATAGCACCTAATCTTGCTCTGCTCCCTAGTCTTAGACTTAGATCGCCCACCTCGTAATCTCCTATCGCTCCATCTTCTACCACCATCATCTTCAGTCACCATCAGTACTAAGTTGCCACCTAAACTCAGGGCTCAGTTCTCCTGCTTGAGAACCTCATTTTGGAATAGGACAGAAGTCACCTCTTCCATCTTAATGATGCTTTTACCTATAAGAAAAATAGTCACCAAAAACTCAAAAGAGGGTAGAAGTGATGATAGCAAGACCAATGCCCTAGTCTTCTCCTCAACTTTTTTGCCAACTCTGAGAATGTCGGTGAGAATCTTCTAAAATTGGATAGATGCTCCTGCATGCTTAGACCTTCGTTCATCTACAGCTGATAAAACTACCTTCAAAGGAATAGCATGTTGGTAAGCAACTTTGCCATATACAACTCCTCGAGCTTCGACCACAGTACCATCAAAAAAGTCTCGCCAAGTATATGAATCACGACATCATCTGCTAGATTCAAGCAGATCGTGCTTACTGCCTGCATCTGGATCTACTTCCAATCCTTCATCTCCATGGTGGCTGGCATCTCCAAAGAGCATCGATCAATCCATGTTGGATGAGGACATCCTTTATCCTTGCTTGCCATAAGAAGAAATTGCCTTTTCCATCAAACCTATTAATCTCCACCTAGATTGTACTTGTCTTTTCCATATTCTTCAATCTTTATCACCATTACTATAATCCATGCTATGGTATTGCCTAGCTTTGATACCAATTATTAGGGTATCAACTTGCTCTGATACCAATTGATGAGGATCTCGTACCAAATTATTATGGCAGAAAGAAAGAAAAAAATAAAATAAGAACATAATCAAGTACGTGGATTAACCTAAAGGCTCACCTCCATGGGACATACAAAGCTTCACTATAAAAAAAAATAAATATAAGAGAAAATTATTGAAAATAGTATCCCAAAGCCAATCATCAGTCCATTGATGGTTAAGCTATTTTTTATATTAATATATAAATTATTAATGTATAAATATTATTTTAGCATTTTTATCATAAATTCTTTGCATCTTCTAATGAATTTTTATATTATGATGAAGTTCTTAGGACTATTTAGAATCGATAAAGGAGGATTTGTCGTTTAGTTCTTAAATCTATTCATGATTAAATAATATATTGTTACCAAGGATGACAACATTTATCGAGTGTAGATCATTATGTACCATATGAGTTAGTTGTCCTCTTAACCAAGGATTATGGAGACACTGGTATAGCATGCAAGTGAGATGTAAGGGTACATCTATACTGGATGTTATCAACTCCAGAGCTTTCTGCCGTTAAGATTTATTTTGAAGAAATATGGATATAAGTATCCCTCTGATCTGAGATCACCAGGTGACTTTCAAGCAACTCATTGTGCTTTAGTGCTGGACTATCTGAATTTCTAATTCAATGATGAAAGATTTTTGGGCATGGTCAAATAGTGTGTGAATCAAGATGGAATTGACTACTCCAAATTTTAGGAGTTGTGTTGAATTATGTTTCAATTTAATAAATCCTTAGCTAGGATAGTTCTTATAAGGAGTCATAGGACTAATTGCATTAAGACATGATATGATGTATTTTTCAAGATAGGCAATTTAAACTCTGAGACATCCTAAACATAGAGATCAAAAGGATGAATTATACAATAACCACATTCAAGTAGGTTCTAAATATTACGATTGTGACTATTCAATCTATCCGAATATTGGATATCATTGCTAAATAGTCACATCGATTAGTTCAGAAAGTGGTTTCTGTACTACTGGCTTATGTTTGAACCTACGGGATCATACACATTAGAGGTTCCTACCCGATCTGATAGCCAATGAAGAGTCCCATTAGAGTGGGACTCTGCAAGCAAGATTTCTACTGCATTAGAATTTTGAGTTCTACTTGTCTGAGACTCTATGATCAAGTCTTACTAGTTTGGAATTCTATGATCATGAGTTTCACTCATTTGAGATACTAGGGTCAAGAGTCTCACTAGTTTGAGACTCTTCGATCAAGAGTTTCATATGAATGGGACTTTATTATTCAGATACCTACTGAATTTAGACTGTGTTTATTAAAAATTTAATTAGCAATTTTATTACTAATTAACTCAATTTAATTAAGTAATGAGTTTTGGATTAAGTCCAATTGAATTGGATTTAATTGGGTTTAACCCGATTAGGTTATGTGATAACCTAATCGCTGAGAAGGTTTGCTCCCTGATTTGATCAAAGATTGGACTTAATTAATTTTTGATTTGATTAAAATTTAATTGAGTTTAATTAAGTCTAAATAAGTTGGATTTAATCTAATCTAATTAGTCCTAGCTAAATTGGTTTGGATTGGGTTTTAATTGGATAAGAGATCAAGACTATTTTGACTAGTCTTCTCCCTTTGACTTATGCCCATATTTCTCCATAAGAATTAGAGTTCTCTTATTTTTCTCCACACATAAGGGACCTCATGCCTTCCCCTTTCTCACCTATAATGGATAGGATCAGATTGGTTGCCATTAGAATTCAAATAGGATTTGAATTCAAATGAATAACCAACTAATACTTATTCATCCTACGCACAATCTATACTTTATTTGGTTTTGCCGTTGATTTATAAGGGGTTAAAGGGTGGGGCATGCACAGAGAGAGGAGAGTCTTCTCAGAGCTAAACACCTTTTTGCATGAAGAAAAATAGAGTTTTCCTAAGAGAAAAAGTCAAATCTGAGTGGCATAGGATTTGGGTGAGTGCTGCCCTAGGGTTTTGACCTAGGATTCAAGTGAAGATTTTGTGAGTTATGAGAGTTGTAAAATCAAAGAATTTCTAGGATAGCCTCCTCTACCTCTCTCCTACCTCTTCTAGTGTTTTGGAGCATCCAAATAATTCATGGAGTGAGATCAAAGTAGTTCGATCAAAATCAATCGTCGAAGCTTCTAGCATCGAGCTAGCACTCAGGAGGAGACAATCAGGATCAGGAGCTCATGTGGATGATTTATAGAGGCCATACTAGCTGTGTGACTGCATCATGATGAGAGAACCTTTCCAACAGTATTTCAGTTGCGGTGATCAACTACCCACGCAAGGTATTATGTTCTAAATACTAGTAGATAGTAATAGTAAATATGATTTATTGCATGCTGATTTCTTTTTTGGATTTTTCTACATATATGTCACATTTTGATCTTTATTATAGGGTTTGATTGATCTAATCAATAGCTCATAAAATTAATTAGATTAATTTTTAAATTTTTGATCCATGATTTTTCAAAAAAAAATTGAAAGTAGAGCTAAAAACTCTACAAATTTTACCATTAGTGGTATCAGAGCTCTAGGTTGTTTAATTTGATGTATATGCTTTTAAAATTTAAAAATAGCATATTAGATATGTTCTATATTTGAGTAGCTTAGTAATCAAGCTTGAATGAGCCACTAAGCCATCCGGTCATAAGGGATAAGCATGGTTTAAAAACCATCTCCTTCTATTTGATGGGGATCTCTTATAGTGGTAGGGGTGCTACCGTGAACTCATTCATGAAGATAAATGATGAAAAGATTTTTAAAATTATTTTAATCTATTTTTTATCATGAATATATTAGATTAGATCTAAATTTAGATTCATGATTTTATTTTATATATTGTACATAAATCTATAATTAGTAGCTGTTTATAAAATAAGACGACATATTTTTGAAATAAGTCGATCCATTTAGTCGACAGTACTAAATTATAATAAACCTTTCAAAATTTGAAGATTATTTTTGAAATGCGAAACCACAACCCATCAGTCCAAAACTTAATTAAAAATTAAGGGTTATGAATTAGAGTCTAGAATTATGAATTAAAGATCCTAAGTCATGAGCATAAAATTTAGATTATTGGGTTATTAGAATTAGGTTCATTAGTTGGGTTAGATCTAAGATTAGTTTAAAGAATGGACTAAATTAGAGTAATTGATCAAATCTAACCAAATATTGATTTAGATTAGGTCAAGGACTTTTTAGACTCAATTACAATAGTTGTAGGTAGTCAAGTTCATGTCTTTAACGAGAACCAAATAGACTTGATTCATGGCTATGCGGTCGAATCTAGAATTACTAGGCTAATCAAATTGAAACTAATGAATTGATTGGTGTCTAAGATAAGTTTGGTAGTCTAGACTAATGATTTTTAATTGGAAGCTACTCGCACTGATTCAATTTTTGATTAGTTAATGACATATCCTTTCATTGATCTCACTTACCTGGCCAACCTAATGAATTAGATTTTGATAAGATCGCTTGGTGATTTGAGTTCATTCATATCAATTAGGTAAATTAGTGTAACTGATTTAGGTGCTCCTATAATCGGCTTGAATTAGATTTTTTTTTATCTGAGTTGGTGAAATCAGTGGGAGGATCAAAATTGACTGGTTAATCTTTTCTCCTCTTCTTAAAATGAGTTAATCAAATTCTCTAAAATTATTAGATCCTTAAAAATGATATAGTTATGTTGATAACTAGATCATAGTCTTCCATTAAGTTGAGTGATAATGGATCCATTAGTTTAATAATCATTGGAAGCCTAAAGGCCTGGTGCTTACTGACTAATGGAATTATTATTCATAATTTGATGATTTGGTTGTATCTTTTCTAATGATGGTTAGGTTGGTCGATCAAAATCGGACCTGATCATTTATTCATTAGATGCTCCAAGTATAGTCATGTTAATGGTTGGACCTAATCGAGCCTTTTCAATGGAGGCTAAAGCCTACTGATTAGATTTTTGGGATAAAATTAATTACTAGAAGTTATTTAAAGAAATAATTGGTTAAGAATCTATCCACAGATGCATATGGTTGACCGACCAAAGTCAGGCTTGTATGTAGTCTATGTGGATTCTAGTATCCACTAAGAAATTGAGATAATTTCTTGAATTAGAGGTAGAAGCTACTAGTTCGTATAAAATAGTGGAAGAACCTTTAGACTAAAGTCCAAGTCTTTAGGCCTAATAATTCATATACTAATTAGGTTTTGATTTTTCTTTTTTGTGCAGCTATGGCCACTACCCTATCACTCCAGTCATTGTTAGACAATGACAAACTAATGGGATCCAACTTCAATAGCTAGTATCAAAAATTGAAAATCATCTTGAAGCATGAACGGATTCTGTACATTTTGACAAATCTGACACCCGAGGAGCTAGCTCCGAATGCTAGAGATACGGTCTAAGATACTTAACAGAAGTGGCTCAACAACCACACCATCATTTATTGTATAATGCTGACGGCAATGAATGATAAGTTCAGCCGTAGATTTGAGAATGCTCAGCCACAGGACATGCTTCAAATATTAAACGAGTCCTTTAGCACTCCTAATGATGTTGAAAGGCACAAAACTAGTTATGCCATTTTCAACACTCAAATGAGGGATGGAGCATCAGTCACCGATCATGTATTGTACATGATCGAGATGTTTGAGCACTTGAGTAAGCTCAACTTTTTCTTGCATGAGCAGCTTAGGAAAGATACGATGCTGAACTCTTTGCCCAAGTTCTTCCTCTCCTTCCTTACTCATTTCAGGATGACAAAGCCTACAGTCAACTACCACAGCTTGCTGGGATTATTGTAGAACTTTGAGAAGGATCATCAGCTCTGCAAAGAGTCAGTGAATGTAGTGGGAGAGTCTTCTTCTGGTTGTCGATCCTTTAAGAAAGAAAAGAAATATAAGAAGAAGAAGAATAAAAATAAGAAGGTGCAGCAGCATACCAGGATGTTTGCACAAGATCAAACCAAGAAGTTCAAGCCCGACCAGAGCCAGACAGAGTACTTTTTTTATAAAAAGCTAGGGCACTGAAAGAAAAATTATCCTCAATACATTACCTCGTTGGATCCAAATAGGCCAAGAAAGAAGCAAGCAATTGCTGGGCAAGGTAATTATATGATAATACCTTGCAACTTCTCAATATATGATACTACCGTCTAGATATTAGATACCAGAAGCCTTTATCATATTTATAATTCGATGTAGAATTTGCAAGTCAGTAGGAGATTTGATGAAGGTGAAAGGTTCCTAAATATTGGAGATGGAAGATAAGTTTCAGTTCTAGCTTTAGGAATCATGAACCTTATAATCAATTCTTGTCAAGTTATTCTTTGTGAATGTCACTATTGTCCAAGCTTTTTATTGAAAGTTATCTCTGCAGGCCTTTTGACCAGAAATAGTTATGAATTTTTAATAAAAAAATTATAATATCATTCCAAATGGTGTTATAATTTTTATTGGATAATTGAATAATGATATTTATATAGTATCACACCTTATTAACATGGTTGATGTGTCTGAAGTCTACCTTTGGCACTATAGGCTAGGTCATATTAACAAAAACAAAATAAACAGATTAACTCAAGAAGAAATTCTTGAAGTCGGTGATTGTAAATCACTTTCAACCTATGAGTCATGTCTTCTTAGTAAGATGACCAAGTCACCTTTTACTAAAAAAGATGAGCGAGCCAGTGAACTCTTAGATCTAGTACATACTGATGTATGTGAACCCATGAGCTCAAGTGCTAGAAGTGGATATTTCTATTTCATAATTTTTACTGACGACCTATCAAGGTATGGGTATATCTACTTGATGAAACACAAGTTAGAATTGTTTGAAATATTCAAACTATTGCATAATGAGGTAAAAAAGCAAACTAAAAAGTGTATTAAAGCTCTTCGAACTGATCGAGGAGATAAGTACCTTTTCAGTGAGTTTCTGACATATCTAGGAGAGAATGGGATTCTCTTCCAATGGATTCCTAGAACACTACAGCATAATGGTGTGTTTGAAAGGAGAAATCGGATTTTATTGGATATGGTTCAATCCATGATGGGGTTTACTAGTCTGTCGATCTTCTTTTGGGGATATGCACTCAAGTCGGCTTATTACATTCTTAATAGGATTTTGAGTAAGTCTATAGCTAAAACACCATATGAGATCTGGATAGGATGTAAGCTAGTATTCTTGCACCTTAGGGTTTGGGGGTATTTGGCTTGTGTCAAATATTTAGTAATGAACAAGCTTGGACCTAGGTCTGACAAGTGTATTTTTATAGGATATCCAAAAAAAATCAAAGGATATTATTTCTACCTTGCTGATGAATAAAAGGTGTTTGTTAGCTTTAAGACAATCTTTTTAAAAAAAAATTCCTTGGTGAAGAAACTAATGTCTCTAAGATCAAACTTGAGAAAGTTCAGTAGGTGAAAAAATCGACACAAGTAGCTGAACCTAAACCGAATTTGACTAGATCAAATCCGAAGCCCACTATACCTACACCCTTAAGGTAGTCTAGTAGAGTACCACATCAACCAAACAAATACTATGATTTCGTAGTCCAGGATGGTGATCCTATCGAACTCGATGAGAACGATGAGGATTCGATCATCTACATAAATGCAATGCAGAGATCTGATTCTAAGAGATGGCTTAAGACCATGAAATCTAAAATGGAGTCCATGAAAGTTAACGATATATGGACATTGGTTAATCCACCTGAAGAGGTAAAGTCCATAGGATGTAAGTAGATCTTCAGAAGGAAGAGGGGTGTAGATGGAAAGGTGGAGATCTATAAAGCTCATCTGGTTGCTAAGAAATATCATCAACATTATGGTATAGACTATGATGAGACATTTTCACCTATGGCAATGCTCAAGTCCATTCGAGTTATGCTTGCGATAGCTATCCATTTGGACTATAAAATCTGGCAGATGGATGTAAAAATAGTTTTTCTTAATGAAGAGCTAGATGAAGAGATGTATATGATACAACTTAAAGAATTCACATCCATAGATGAGTCTAAGGTGTGCAGGCTTCAAAGGTTCATTTATGAACTTAAGCAGACATCTCAGAGTTGAAACATACATTTTGATAGGACAATCAAAATGTATGGCTTTGTTAAGAATGGAGAAGAGCCCTGCATATACAAGTGGGCTAATGGTCTAGCTGTTGTATTCCTTGTGTTGTATATGGATGACATTTTCTTAATTGAAAATGACATTCCTGCATTATAGAAAATAAAAAATTTGGTTGTCGTTATAGTTCTCCATGAAGAACTTGGAAGAAACTTCCTACATCCTAGGGATGAAAATCTATAGAGATAGATCTAAGAGGTTACTTGGATTGTCCTAGTCCACGTACATAGATACTATGCTGAAACGATTCAGCATGGAGAATTTTAAGAAGGGCTATCTATCAATAGGCCATAGGATTTTTTTTCGAAGAGGGATTGTCCAACAACACCTCAAGAGAGAGAACATATGAGTAGAATTTCATATGCTTCCATAGCAGGTTCTATCATGTACGCTATGACATATACGCGACCAAATGTGGCATACTCACTATGGATAGTAAAAATAATTTTCAACGATATATAAGTGTAGGAAATTATGCTAATTGCCTATGCTTTACTTTTTCGTAGGCAATAAGGATCATTTCCTATGCAAATATGGTGTTGATAAATATTTTATCAAAAAAAAATAAATAAAGAAGAAAATTATTTATGAACGTAAAGATACCGTAGGTAATTAGATTAATTATCGATGTTTTTTTTTGCATAGGTAATAAGTCTTATTATCGACGCAAATTTTGCATCGACAAATATTTTGCCAAAATAAAAATTAAGACCATCCATTATCGACGCTTTTATTAAAATACTGATGGTATATTTATGTTGATAATTATTTTTTGTGATGTATAATCTTATGCGTAGCTAATAATGCCCTTGCATGATAAATTTTGCATTGGCAAAAATCCTTTTTCTTGTAGTACATAATACTTATTAGATTATAATCAATATTTTTAATCAAATTTTAATGATTTAAACCACATCGCTTTCGCTGCACACTCTGATCTAAATCTATCAAATATCTCCAATTTGCTAAATAACTTCCAAATCGGTAAGATCATTTATTTGTCAATCCCTCAAATTATACTATGAGATATAAATTATCCATCCAAATCCTATGAATCACCACTATTATAATTTCTAGTGATATAACCATAAATTTCTATATTCTTTATGTCGTACTCTCATAATAAAATCCAATCCTCTAATAAAAATATAAATTTCATCTTTACTCATACAATGAAATCTTTCTATAGGCCATATCCTAAACAATTTTTAAAATTATAATGATCAAACAATCAATATCAAAAATTAGAAAAGCCATACAGTACCGCTCTATTATATCCTTAATGATCATACTCTTATACTCAAATACCTTTTAAGTCACAGTTCCTAGAGATTATAACTTTAAGTTCAAGTATCACTTAAGTCATGATTTCGAGCAATCATAATCCTTAAGTTCAATATCACTTAAACCACAGTTCCTAATGACCTTAAACCTAAGCTCAAATACCACTTAAGTCATATTTTTGAGTAATCATAAGCTTAAGCTTCGATATCACTTAAGCTATAGTCCCTAATGTCCTTAAACCTAAGCTCAAGTACCACTTAAGTCATATTTTCGAGTAATCATAATCTTAAGCTTCAATATCACTTAAGCTATAGTCCCTAATGTCCTTAAACCTAAGCTCTGATACTACTCTATCACATTCCAAATCCAGCATTCAGATCGAGTACATGCATGATGCCACACACTCCTTAGGGAAAAATCTTAAAGAATATGCAAGGCCTCCTTACTATTTATGTCCCAAGTCTAATACACTCTTCTAGATCTGAAAAAAATAGAAAAGAGGGGGTAAGCTTTACAGGCTCAATAAGTTACTAATTATCTCAGAGGAATCAAATACAAATACTTTTCAAATATAATATTTATCAATAATATACAACAAGATAATTTTCTTTCAAAAATATGTCATGCACATCAGTAAAAGCCAAAAATTCTCTCAGTCTTCATTGACTATGGTCATGATCAGCCTCATGACAAGGCCCAAGAGAGACTAGTCCCTGAATGAAGAATACCCAATCTATCGGCATGCTACCAGTGATCAGCCCTACTAGTTAGACCCAAAAGAAAAATTAGCTCTAGTTCATATGGTCAGAATTCGCCCCATGATAAGACAAAAAAATTAGTCCTGAATGAAGAACATCCGATCCATCGGCGTGCTACAAGTGATTAGCCTCACTAGCTAGATCCAAAAGAGCTAACTCTACTAACGATCAATCCCGACTAGCTAGGTTTAAGAGAAACATATTTATAACGTGTGGCCAACAATCAGTTCCATTGGCTAGACCCAAATCATAGTCTAACTAAAGAATTTTTTTCATGATTTTGCCATAATAAATTTTTCATAAATAAAAATACTTATTTTATAATGGTGTCGACTCAATTTTTATATAATCCAAAAGAATAATGAAAATAATTTTTATTTAAGATTTCATGCATCGATGAACCAATATAATTTCTTTTCAGATATCATGTAATTTTACAAAAATTCATCTCTTTCAAAATTATAACATGTAAAAGTATCATCATGCTTGATCCAATTTTTTTCAGTCATTTTTTATAATAAATTCATAATTTCAAACTTTAGTAATTTCTAGATATTTAATATATAAAATTTAATTTTAAACACATAAATATGTATAAAAATAAACTAGAAATAAAAGAAAACTTATCGGCAATCGAATTCAAAAGTAACATATTACTAATTTCTAAATCTGGCACTCCTCTTACGGTAAAGAATCTAATTAAATAAATTATCAAGGCTATTAGCCTTTAATAGAAAAAGAAATAGGACAAAGGAAGAGAAAGAATCTCGGTCAAAGTCATGGTTTGGATCAGATCTGAATCATTAAAAGAAAACTCTATAGGATTAATCATAGAGAGAGAATTACATAAAGAGAAAAATAATCTAGAGAGAGAAAATAGAGAGATATTAGAGAGAAAAAGTTGGACTACCTAGAGAAAGAAAGTGGAGATTTTAAACTCAGAGAAGGGAGAGATCGAAGATAGAGAAAATCTCTCTCTTCTTCTTTTCTTTTTTTCTTTTCTTTACTCTTCTTTTTCTTTTTTTTCTTTCTCTTTTTTGCTTTTTTTTCTTTTTTTTTCTCTTCTTTTTTTTCCTGTGGTGAAATAGAGGACCCACGGTCCTCTTTCTCTTCATGAAACAAGGGACTCTTTGTCCTCTTGTTCCCAAGGCAAGGGAGGTCCTCCTCCCTGTTAGTGATGCTCATGGCTGGAGGGAAAGGCCATGGCGGTTGCTGGCAATCATGATTTTGGTGATTGACGACAACAACTAGCGGTGGAAAAATCAAAGAAAGCCCAAGAAAAAATAGAAAAAATCTCGATTTCTCAGAAATCTGATAACTTGCCGGTCTTAATCACGAGCAATAGAGTTGTCTTAGGAATTAGAAAGGAGAGGAGAAGAAAAAGAAGGGATCCTTACCTCATCTTTGACGAGAAATCAATGGTGGCTCTTGGAAATATTCAATAGAAATTCATGAAAATCCCATGGATTTCACTGGCGATTGACTAGAGATTTTAGGTGATGCACCAAGGAAATAGATGGGAAAATTTATAGATGAGAGTCCTAGGATCCTTGCCAAAGTTTGATTGGCCTTAGGACTCTATCTTCGATCGGATTTGAAGAAGAGGACTCTTGCGGAAGTCCTGTGCTTCTACCTCACATGCTCAGCATGTGAGGCTTAAAAAAAAAAATTTTGTAAAAAAGTCGAGTTATTACATGACATATGCTAACATTATTTTTAAATCAAACAACCATTCAGGTGGAGTTTGGCGTCACTTTCATTTTCAACTTTCAAAATAAAATCTAGAATTTTGTTTCTTTTTATTTTTTTCAAATTTTTATAAAACATGAATATACTTTGTATGATCACTTATTTTCTAAAATATAATTACAATAATGGTGGTAGAGGCTGTGGTGGTGTTGATGGAGGCATCAAAGATGGTAGGGTAGGGAGACCAGTAGTGTGATGAAGATGGTAGCGATAGTCACCGTGATATAGCAAATGCAAGAGGAATAGTGGCCAGACAATGGTGGTGATGGTGGTTGTAGTGGTACAGATAGTGAGGATGATGGTTAGGGTGCAAATGGGTCGAGTCAAACTGATTCATAAGTGATTCTAATCCGATCTAATTTCTTTATTAGATCCTAATATAGGATCCATATCCATTCCAATAGAAGATTGGGTTAAATCTATGGACAAATTTTTTTGCTGCAATAGGATCATTTGGATCAAGTTGGATCCATGTATAATTCGGCCCAATCTGAAAAACTTGAATCTGGGTTGGGTCCAAATTGGGTCCAATTCAGATCGTAATATTAAAGTTAAAGATAATCACAAACCAGTTTTTTCTTTACAATACAACATGATTATGATCAAGTAGATAATGATAAAGAAGACAAGGACTATGATGTTGATGACCACAACCTTCTTCCAGTCATCCTTGATCTTGGCCAATACACCAGCCTTGCAAGACTGATAGTTTTGGCAATGGATGAAAGAATTGTTATTCCATCCATTGCTGTCTGTATTGTTAATGTTAGATTTGATCTACAACCAGACAACAATAGCAGATACCATATAATCCTTGGGAAAAACTCACGGACCAGACGCAAAGCAGGTAGCTGTTATCCATTAAGAAAGCAACATCCAAACTATTATATAATACACAACACTTGAGGGATATTTATTATTACATGAAGATCATTATATCATAGATCCTGCAATACATCTCTGAAACCACACAGAATCCTTACATTGTCTTAGATCAGCTCATTCTCGTTTGATACGGATCATCATCATTTAAAAGAAGCCAAAAAGCTTTTGCGGAAATCATTTTCTTTTGATCCACAATTTGAAAATTAACAAAACCAATAAACAACAATTGCAAAAACTAAAGAAACAAAAAAATCCCATGTTAACAAATATCATGTCCATGAGACAAACAAAAACCTTAAATCAAGAAGTATTAGTTGAGAGGTAGCAAATACATAGGAAGGATATGCTAACCTTGAATCATTGGGTTTGGATACTGTTGTTGTTTAGAATTATATGCTTCAGAAGCGGAGCAGTTGGCCTCGTGCAGAGATACTGGAGTGACTTGCAAAACAAAATTCGAGCTGGAGGATTTGACTTCGACAAGAACTCTCCAACACTCAAGTCAGCAGAAAATGAGAAAACAATAACGAATTCTCTGAGAGAAATTTCTTACTTATCTGAATCCCCATAGCTTGTGGTATTTGTAAAAAAAAGTTTTGCGGATGTTATGCTGTTTCGCTAATTTCATACTGCTAATCATGAAATTTTGAGATTAAGTATATTTTTCTAGAATAGGAAGGCTGTTATTGGCATGATCAGGATGCCTTATCTACTCTCACGAGTTCAGATGGAGTGAAAAATAGTTTGATCATGGCTGGATTATAGCTGGATCACTGCTTATCCATAAAGAGAATTGCCAAATGTATTGAGGAGTTACTCGCCCGAGGCAATTTAAGAGACCTGGATGTTGAACGAGCTGTTGTCAGAAGGAACAACTCGAAAGCGCTCCTCGATTCATCCTTTGGATCGGAGGGTGTGAGGGTAGTCCCCTTGCCTCAATATACTAACATCTCTGTGCTGATCCGAGGTGCTTCGATCATTAATTGGGTCGATCCAAGATGCTCATGTTACTACCATAACACTATTCCCCTAGTGCTATCTGAGAATCAGATGAAAAGACTATTCCCCAAGTAATGACTCGGATCGAACAATATATCTTTTTATTTCCAATTGTACTTCTGGCATTTAGTGACTGATGACGTTAGTTTGCAGCGTGGGCTATTGGAAGCAATCATAGTCGGGGGACCACTCAATTGTTGATTCTTTAGAGAGAATAATCCGAGAGGTGCCTTTTTGTCTTCATCTTCCTTTTAAATATGCTTGAAAGGTGAGCAAAGGAGACAATTGTGCTAACAACACTTTCTTTTACCTGAAGTTTTTCATGCGAGCTTTGAGAGCGAGATGGATCCTGTGTTCACGAGAATGTTGCAATTGTTATCAACTCGAAGAAGACAAGCCAAGGCTTCATCTGCACAATTTCAAGCTCTTGGAAGTACCCTAGCTAGAGTTTCAGATCTTGCTCCTCTGAC
This sequence comes from Cocos nucifera, assembly GCA_006176705.1. Taxonomy (NCBI): domain Eukaryota; kingdom Viridiplantae; phylum Streptophyta; class Magnoliopsida; order Arecales; family Arecaceae; genus Cocos; species Cocos nucifera. Next base: position 4,924 of record QRFJ01000960.1, on the reverse strand, counting down.
TGCACCTCTTCCAGATCCAATGAATATGAAGGACAAAAATCCTCCATTGGCGAGCAAATCGATGAACCCAGCAATGGAGGCCAAGGTTGGACCAACGGATTTGGTGATGGAAGTTGCAGTCATACTAATAGATTCGGTGGTGGAAGTCATCATGGAGATAGTTCTGCCAGTTTCTTTAGCGAAAGCTGCCATAGGGTAGTGCCTGATAGAGGAGACTTCTATGGAGGATTTCCCCACAAAGGTGGCAGAGGTCATGGAGCAGGCCAAGCTCTTGGTTCTAGTCGAAACAATTGAAATTAAGGAGATGGCCCCTGCCCTGAGTCTTCTTCCGACTAGTACACAAGCAGCAATTTCTCAAGTGGTGCCTCCTCCCCCAATTGCTACTGCGATTCTTAGAACTGCTGTAGAATTTCTAGAGAGCCATCTCTTATTTGAGGAAAGACAAGCTTTGGGAGGAGAGGATGCTCAATGTCAGATGGCGGGTGCCCTTAGGTCCTTGGCTCTGATTGGGCATTACTTAGTTTTGCTGGAATTACTCCTGGGGCATCAGCTTTGGAGCTAGCCATAGTAAAGGAGGAGATTGATAGGTTAAGATACTATCTGGAGCAGGAGAAGGCTGCTAATGCCAAGCTGACTAAGGAGATTTATTGCTCCGAGAAGGTGCTTTTCGAGGCTCGAGAGATGATCGATCGTCGAGATGACGAATTGAGAAGAGCCCATAGAAGGAATGAAGACCTCGAGAGATGAAGATCTGAAGCTAAACGAGACTGTCGTCAAGCCCATGATGATATTAACCATTTGAGAAGGACACTTGAGGGGAGAAGAAGCTCTATGTCTAAGGCTCGCTCTTCAAGGGACTTTGATAGGGGACCAACTAAAAGGCCTAGGACCTCCAACAGGGAGCATTGTGAGGAGGAGACATCCCAAAGGCTTGAAGGTTTTTCAGCTAGAGGGGCATTGATAATTTGAAAGCCATCAGAATCTCAGATCAAGCTTCAAAGGATGAGCGAAAGATTGATTATATAAGAATGGGACCGACATCATGGTTCGGGCTTGCAAATTGAGATTCTCTGCAAGCTTTGAGAGATATAAGAGAATGGCTCAGATGCACCTTCCTGCAGATAGCACTAGACTTTTGCGAATAGATTCATTAGATAGTATCTTGAAGGCTGTGATAGAGCATTGCCTTGAAAAATTTGTGAAGGCATCTCATAGTCTCACGGGACAAATAAAGTTGATTCCACCGTACAAACAAAAGAGGCTGATGTTGATGAAGACCATTCTAAACCCGGGCATTGAGAGATTTAAAATTGTATTCTCTTCTTCTTTTTTATTAGCTCGGCATGGCATTAAGACTTATAAATAAAATTTTGCTTTGGCTAAAGTGACTGGTTCTTTCTTTTCTTTCTTTTTTTTTGTATCATGCTCGGAGATTGTGGTCTGAACTCTGATTTGAACTATATTTTGTTGCTTTTGGATTGTCTATCACAAGATTCGAAGGGATTCAAAGGAGATGGAATCAAAACTGCCTCTTGCATGGTAATTATTGCCATATGTCTCTACACGTCCCTTCAAAGGTGGCGCATAGCATGATTTTGGTCGTTCGTATCAATTGCCATATCAGCGATGGAGGCTGCATCCACTTGATAATTGCCATGCATTTAGGTTGCATCGATTTATGTTTTCCATACTTAATATTCTGAAAAGATGAATCATTTAAAAATCCCTCTGATTTGGTTTGTATATATATAAATCCTGGACAAGATAAAAGGTTAAGCTTTGTTGTCTCCTTTTGTCATAGGTTCTTCATCTATTGATCTTCTTCTTCCAGTTTTTTTTGCTTTTTTCCTTTTGAAGAAATAGCCAATTCTAGTGATTCAGACTTTGTTCTGATGACCTTTCAAGATGATGGAAAGGGATTTAGTGCTGCTTCACAATCAGTACCACATTCCTCCCAAATTTCAACTGGAGGTTCCAAAAGCGGAGGAACAAGTCTGCAGTTCTCCTCTAGGTTGGATGAGCCTTTACAAGAAATACTTCCAGGCCAGATTGAGGCTTCTTCTCCATCCTTTTTTCTTTACTCTTTTTCATTTTTTTGAGATATCGCTATTCTTGGTGGTTTTGAATTCATGGCGGCACATTTGCGGCTTCACTGCGGCATGTGTATTGGCTTGAGTTGAACCCAGTATCACACTTTTTACTATTATTTTATCTTGAAGAGCCATCTTAAATCTTGAGGGTGGTGGTACATGACACCCAAAAGCAAGAAGAACACTCCCTCATTGATTTGAGCTACTCCTACTATCCATGGCTGGAAAGAGCATTTCCTATTTGTTTCCTAAACTTCAGGCAGTGAATGGGGCCTTATGGATTGGGGCGAATCTCAAGAGGCTGTACTAAGGGAGCCATTACTTGATCAGTGCCTGAGCCAAGATTTGGAGGACCTACGCAACTTCGGGGTTCCAGAACTAAAGAAGCTTCTATCCAAATAGACCCTATTCAATGTAGGTATTAGCCAAGTTGGCCCTATAGGTGCGTATGGCTTTCTATTTCATGATTATATTTATTTAGCCTTTAAAATCCAATGCTAATTGATCGATACGTCGGATTGCCGGAGTGAATCTGAGCTTGCCGAAGATGTCGGATCTAAAGACCCTTCAAAAAAGAAAGACGGAACCAACCAGCGGTAGGTTCACTTGTGCCTAAGTTGAGCGTCTTCCTGTGCCACCGACCTTTAGGTCAAAAAAGCTTGAACCTCATGCCACCGATGATTTTAGTATCATAAGGGTTCAACATGACTTAGGTTCTTCTGCTCTTGAGGAAGGTCAAAAAAGTCTGGCTAAATATCTATTCAGTGAAGCTTTCTTGAGTCTACCGACTCCTGATACCTTTAACTTTCTCCCAAAGGATGAGCCCACCAAGGTTGCCCAGACTTTTGGAGTTGTGCCAGCCAGATTGAAGCTTAAGGCATCTACCTTAAAAGATTACGAATTAGCGATTAAGGCATTCTTCAAGTTCCTTTATCTGACTTATGCGAATAAGTTGTTACTCAAGCCTCACAAAATAATTAGGCAAAAGGCCTTGGATTGCTTTATCTGGGTGGGTAGGAAATGAATGTCGCTATGCTTATTTCCAATTCTGTTGTTTTAAGATACATGTCTGTCATGAGTAATTCAAGATGTTTTGGTAGCTCACCTATTATATAAATGGATCTATGGATCGCTCTATTGAGCCTTCAGCTGAAGTGAGGAAGCATAAGATTGATGTTGAAATGCTTAAGATTATGAAGGATAAGGTGTTAAAGAAGGCTGGAGAAGCCTTTATGAGGGCTGTTGGGGATAAACCCGCTCCCGTCGAAGTTCAGTTTGATGCTTAGCCTAATATAACTGATAATCATGGAAGAGCTTCGATCAAAAATTTTTCTCCAGCGGTCAAACTTCTCCAGCAGCCGAACCCCTTCAATCGGATTCCTCCAACAACCGAACTCCTTTTGGACTTCTCCTCTAGCGATCAAACTCCTCCAATGGTCGAACCCCTTCAGTCAGATTCCTCTAGCAGTTAAACTCTTTTTGGACTTCTCCTTCAGTCAGATTCCTCCAGCAATCGAACTTCTTTTGGGCTTCTCCTTTAGTCGGATTCCTTCAGGAGTCGAACTTCTTTCGGACTTCTTCTTTAGTCAAATTTCTCCAGCAGCCGAACTCCTTCTAGACTTCTCCTTCAGTTGGATTCCTTCAGGAGCCAAACTCCTTCCAAACTTCTCCTTCAGTCGAACTTCTCTACCAATCAGACTTCTTCTGGATTTCTCCATCAGTCGAACTTCATTCGAATTTCTTCAGTGGATTACTTCCAGATTTCAAATAGTATTCCTCTCAGATGATCCTCTCTAGCCGTATTTTTTTAGGAGTCCAAGCTCCTCTGAAATTGACATATGTCAAAGCTCTTCACCAACCAACGTCTGCTTCTTCCAAACTTTGACTATTAAATCTCAACGAACGGACGACATCTCTCTCCATAATAAATTTTACGTGGCCTCGAGCAATCCACTATTGAACAATTACAGCTATCATTACCAATCTACTACCAACGACCCCACTATCGAACAGTTATGGCTATCATTATCAGTCTGCTACTGATAACCCCACTATCGGATGATTACGGCTATCATTATCAGTCTACTACCAGTGACACCTCTCTCCATAATAAATTTTACGTGGCTCCGAGCGGTCCACTATCGGACGGTTATGGCTATGACTATCAGTCTGTTACAGGCTCCATTTATGAAAAGAGATCCTCCAAATACATTTTCTCTAAGTTCTCTTATTCTTTCCAAAACTCTGCCGAATTTTTTCCTGAGCACTCCATTCCTATTGACCAGAAGAGCTGACTTGATTGTCAAAGGATCCTACCGGAGCCACCACCACTGACTCCGAATGGAACTTCATTTTGTAGGTCATCGACGGCAACCTCTTCTTCCTCAACTCCAGCTTGATTCGACGTCAACCAGATTCTACACCAATAGGATTGATGCTAGAATGAGGACCACTCTATTCTTGAGGTACCCTTGTTCTTAAAGAAATGCTCGATCGATCCTGTGGATCTTCTTCTTCAAGGTTCATTTCCATCCTCTCCCTCAATCCCAAGAAATACCTCCAAAGAAGGTAACTATCCGAGGATCTACCGCTTCTGCCATCAAATTTAAGCCAGATCCATCTATTTCTGCTCCACCATCGGTGCTTCAATCTCTTCCTCCATCGGCAGCCATGGTAGATCCAGAGTGGTTTAATCTGCTGATGTAGTGAGTTCAAAGCCTCACCGAAAAGATGTAGGCCATGCGACAGCCCCCGATGGCAGTTTTGTGAAGAAATCCACCATCAGGATGTCAGAAATCGATCCCAAGGAGGAGCACTTGGGCTAGCATACCCAT
>QRFJ01000959.1:279804-323583 GCA_006176705.1 Cocos nucifera | reverse complement strand
GTCATGGTCAAGTGAAGGCCTCTGATCGAGCACAAACTTCTTTGGCTTAGTCAGGATAACTATTTATGATAGTAAAAGAAGAACGTTAGGTTCAATCGAATGCTAGCATAATTTTTTTGAACCTAATTGAATCTCATTTAGATCAATTGAACTGGATCAGTTCAATTGATGATCACCAAATTCAAATCCTTATTTGTGTGACCCAGTTAGGCTCAGTTCTATATGGTAATGGGATATATCATGATCTCTATCATCAAAATCATCGAAACTCCTTTCGATGGATCAGAACTCTTTTGATTCAAACAGCTAGAATGATCGATCATCTAAATCATTCTAATTGCTCCCAAAATCTATCAGTGACACCTAGCAGTATATGGTGGCAATCCATCAGAGCTGAATGCGAATCTCTTGGTGCAGCTACTTGTGTGATTAAGTTCTTCTATCTTAAGCCCCGATCAGATTAGGGTTAAGGTGAACTCGTCAAACCCTAGTCTCTATCATATGATGTAATCATTCGATTCAAGTTCGATGTGAAAATCTAAATAAAAACTCTTTCTATTATTTCACTCTGCCATGGCCATGGGCTTTTGGACTTGATTCTCATGATCATCATAGGGCTGCTCCTCTACCACCGAGGTAGATAGATTCCATCTTGATGCAATTCAGCTCCTACAATGAACATGCTATAGCCAACATATACCTCAAAATTTTGGATGGCTAGGAGACCGAGTTATGGTGTAGTCAAACTATAACACCCTCAAGGTGAACTGTCGATGCATCTCAAGTCAAAAAACCAGACATACCACTGCAGCATCGAGTCAGTCATTGACGAGAAGGTAGACTTTCTAATGACTACTCGAGGTGGTCACGCTCAGTGCCCTCTTTCTTTATGAGTACCTATACTCTCGCTCCGATATCTCCACACCATAGACTCAAGACTCATCTACTAAAGAGAAGCGATTGTACACCAACCTTCTGGATCAATTACCATCCTCGTGATTTATGAGTTAATAATGATTATTCATGTCTTAAATTTTCAACTCTTGAAAATATGAATTATCATTACCATTAACTCAAAGGATGTATCATAGACACTAATATTAATTCTCTAGAGTCTGTCCAGATCAGAAAAGGATTGTCTTATTTTGTAAGATAATACCTGCCATTTTTGGTCACCTGCTATTTCTCGTCCTTTGACTTTGGTCAAAAGTTGACCTTTGACTGGTCAAATGTTGACCATTGATACTTTGACTTTTGTCCATGTGTCGTGCACCTATTGGAGAGCTGGTGGGAGCTTGTCCTCCTACCAGAACCTGGCAAGGAGGAGGGCGCATGCCACCCTTGGCTTGTGCCCAAGCTGGAGGCACCCAGGAGTCCCTATTGGATAGGGAACTCCATCTCCTTTTTGGATTCCAATTAGACTCCTCCTAAGAATCAAGTTTGACTGGTCTTAGGCGCCATCTAAGGAGAAATCTAAAAAATTTATTTCCACCAATCAGATTTAGATCTGATTTCACAAAGGATTGTGATTGGTTGGGAAGAAGAGGAGTTGGATCACGTATAGTCTATAAATAAGACCCTACGCCCAACCCAAAGAGTATTGAAAAAGAAATAAAAAAAATTCCCATGCCCAAGGCTGGTTCTCTCCTCCTCCTCCATGCTAAGCCCATCTTCTCCCTCTCCTCTCCATGCCCAAAGTAGTTTGGGATCTTGGTTGGTGCAGTCCAGACGAAAGAGAAAGGCGACAGAAAGCTAGAAGGCTACGCTGCTGCAAAGGACAACTGCTGATCTTCAAAAAATATTTTGAAGATCCTCCAAATCAGATCCAAATCTAATTTTTGAAGATGTGATAGAGAAGAAGAGGATCTCCAGATCTAATCCGAGTGGATATCGGTAGAGGTCAGGCACTTACGTGGCTAGATCCAGAACCTTCCACTGCTTACAGGATCATCAATGGGTAATAGGATTATCCTACGTCAAGGTAAATTTAATTTAATTTAATTTATTTAAATTTATTTTAATTATTAAAATAATAAAAATCAGATCTAAAATATTTCAGATCTGATCTAGATCAAAGAGAAAAATTTTTGAAATATATCTCTTGATCTGATCAGATCTAAACGAATCTGATTCGAAAAATCAGGATTTTTCTTCAGAAAGGCCACGAAAGGAGTCAGGGGGTTGACTCCAAAGATTTCAGGAGCTTGGTTGGTGCTTCGGAGATCTGAACATAAGATGAAGCAAGAAACCAAAGCTGGAGAATCAAAACTGCAAAAAGAAGATTTTCTGTAAGTTAGCCGACTCAGTTCAAAACTTGGTCGACTAAGTCTCAGAGCATAGACAAAATAGAGAGCTACGCATTCGAAACTGCTGGCACGGCATGGGACTGGGCTGGCTCAGTTTTAGACTAAGCCGATCCAATGGAACTTAGCCTACTCAATGCTGAGATTGAGCCGATTCAGTGTGCGGGCAGAGTTACGCGAGAGTCTATTTTGGGCTAGGGTCTGGGATGATCCTAAAGATCTTAAGGCCTAATTTGAGATGTTTTAAGGGGGCTAATTCATGTATGGATTGGGTCTAGATCCAAAGGATGAGAGCATGAGAGACATGGGTGTACATGGGCTCGGTGAGTGCTTTCATGTATTGGGTTAGCCGGAGGAGTTTTTCTGAATCGAGCCTAATGGCTATGTATAAATACATAGATTATATTAGAATTTCATGATGCTGTGGAATCAATACAGACCTTTTCTTTCTCAACTCTCTTCTTCGCTTCTCTCTAGAGTTGCCATCCTAGGGTTCTTGAAGAAGCCCTAAAGAAGGGGGCATCTTCCCTCAAGCCCAAGGAGGGAGGCGCCCCATCACAGATCTTGATGGAGGATCGGTGGTTTGCTGTCCATAGAGAACATCATAGGTTTCTTCAAGTCCATGTTAAAGATCAAGAACTTCCGCAACATGGTATTGGAGCTTGTGATGCCAAGGATGATTGGCGTTCGAGCGATATCATGGAACATCAATTGGTATCAAGGAGAGGCGATGCCAGTTGGTGCGCTTGCATATACCAACATAATCCTGAATAAAAGTTTTTATTAACGACCTCTTAAGGTCATTCTTCTGCAATCTACCCATAAAGATGGTGAATCGCAATCGACTTGATCTAGATCGCGAACTTTTAAGGTCGCCACATTAAAGCGGCTCACATAATCACGGATCGACTCGCCATCCTTCTGATGGATGGTATTCAGATAGTCAGACCACTTCTGCTGCTTGTGGTCGCTAACAAAGTGCGTAGCCAAGGATCAGCTTAGCTCTTTAAAAGAATGGATCGAGCCCGATTTCAGACTGGGGTACCATTATCGACCGCTCCCTTGAGAGTGGTAGGAAACGCCCGATAGAGAATGGCATCCGATGCTTCCTAAAAGAGCAATACTGCCTTGAAGATTTTGACATGGTCGATGGGGTTGGAGGTCCCATTGTAAGTCTCGATCTGAGGCAATTTAAAGTTCAGCGGCAATAATTCTTTTAAAATCTTCTCATCGAAGGGAGGCTCGCCGCTTGAGCCTATCAAAGGGCCGAGAAAAAGATGCTTTATTTAGGGCTTCAAGCTTCTTATTGAATTCTTGAAGCTTCTTTTCAATGATTAGATCTCGAGCGGTGTAGGCCTTGGATTGCTGAGGAGAGCGGTGGTCGGGAGTTGAATCATGCCCGGACTATGGGCTAGGAAATCGCCAATGAGTCTGCCTCTTTTTGGGGCTTTGTGAAGGTGCCCGAGAAGGTTCGATTTGCTGCTGCAGATGGGAGATCGGTGGTTGAAGCAGCACCATGGTTGAGGGCGTGGATGGAACTACCGAAGGATGTATTGGTTGCACCGCAGAGAGCAGTGTGGGGGCAACCTGGCTCGACTGTGGCACCATTGGAGGAGGTGCAAATGTAGTTTGGACTGCCTGGATAGCGGCCGTCAAGGTGTGAACCTGCTGGAGGAGCAGGTTAAACTAGTCCAGTGTAATATGGACCGATTGGGCTGGTGGAAGAGCGTCCACCACCGGGGGCTGAGCATGATCCTCAGCTCGAAAATCTACCTGTTGAGAGGCAGTAGCTTCTGTAATGTCGTTGAGTCGCAACGAGATCTTTTTAGGTGTCGTTTTAAGAGATTGGTCCTTTCTCTATCTGTTATTGCTTCAAATTATATGCTTCAGGATTAGAGCGGTCGGTCTTAGGCAGAGTCGCTGGAGTGACCTGCAAAACAAAGTCCAAGCTAGAGGATTTGACTCCGACAAGAATCCTCCGATGCTCAAGTTAATAGAAAATAAAATAGCAATAACGAGTTCTCTGAGAGAGAATTTTTTTTCTTACCTGAGTTCTTGGGATTTGTAGGAAAGCTTCATGCGGTCGTTAAGCTGTTTTACTAATCTTAGGCTGCTAATATCGTCGTGGCGAGATCAGGAGCGCTTTTTCTGAACAATTATCGACGGGATTGGGATGTCTTATCTACTTTCGATAGTCAAGGTCAAGTGAAAAACAGCTTATTCGTGGCTGGATCACAGTTGTGTTACCATTAACCCACGAGATAAGTCGGTGAGAATATAGATGAGTTGCTTATCCGAGGCGATCTATAAGTTACGAACGCTATCCGAGCTGTTGTCAAATGAAATGGCTCGGATTTTCTTTCGGAGATTGACTATCAGTTTGAAGGATATTATGGTAACTTTCTTATCCTCAAAATGTTGGCGGATAGATGTTTTGGATATTAATCGAACAATCTGAGGTATTTACATTACCACTGTAACAACAGGAAAAGCAAAACACTCATTTTTATGCCACAATTCACAATCTTGTATTTGTTCTCATAAGAACAAATTTCTTTGTAAATATGCATGATTTAAATTTTTAGCTATTTTTCTATTTGTTCTAAGTTTAGAAATCAGTAAGAATTCACTTACATAAATTACATTTTTATTTCCTGGCCATTACTTTCTCTTTTACCTGCAACTGTTTGTGCTAATTAGTGCCAACCATGACTTGCGCCCTTCTCCAGTTCCTTCGTCCCCAAGACCGGAGAAGCGTTGAGGAGGGGTATATTGTTTCGTGCCATACCTACTCGAAGAGGTATGGATACTTGTAGGAACATGGTCGGGTACGCGGCCTTTGTAGGAACATGGTCGGGTACGCCGCCTCAGGCCGCATGCATGCTGCTTCGCCTGTGCTAGTACTCTATCTCAGAATTTGGATGATCTCGACTAGGATTAAAACACCTGCCTAAAACAAAGGCTGCCTGGAATTTCTATTATGAACTGTTTATTTTGGAAATCTTGAGGCTTATATTGATCTTTGTCACTATGTAACAGCAGAAGAGTTGAGAACCGCAAGTCAGCATCAAGCCTTATTTGAAGAGCTCTTCGTAAAAGTCACCAATTTTTTACTTCTAGGATCATCTTCCACCATATCTGCTTGCCTTGCAGCAACTTCCTTTGTTATTTGGCAAAGACCATGGCAATTTGATTCTTATTGGCCTTCATGCTTGACGAGTAGGTGAATGTGGAGTAGCAAGTAGGGATTAGCCCCTTCTAATCATTTAAAAAAAAAAAAACACTTTAATATTTTTGCTTTAAGATCATAAGGATTTACAAATTTGAGATGTATGAGATATTGTAATGCTACGCAGAGTTGAAATATTCCAAACAGGCTACAGAATGCACACCAAGCACAAAAGAAACATAAATCGAGATGAATCCACTGGAAGAAAAAAAAAAAAGCAAGAAGATTTAATCATTTTCACTAAAAAGCATCATTTGATATTTTGAACATTCTTCAATAATTGGTCTCTGATCCAACTTCTTGCATATAATCCTTAAATGGAGGGGACTATTTGATTTATAACAAACTCCAGGAAAGATTTCTTGCATCCAGGCTTGAATGTTATAGGGAAAATTCTAGGTCCTTTATGCGTGCCAGCTTCTGGCCCATGATACAAATAATCTTCCCAACGATTATTCACAATTCAAGGCCTGCTGCAATGCATCACATGACCTCCAATAACCAGACAGATGCCTCAAAAATGTTAAACATCCAGAATATTATGAGATTCAAACGGTTCATTTCACAACTCTTTCAGGTCCGTGATCATGACACATCACATTCTGAGCTGTTAGAGTGAAAGCATCTTACTGTCGTTTCTCCATCAATTATTCTTTCCTTGTTTCATAATCTGGAACTCTTAGATAAATACATAAAGAAAAATGTTCAATGGCATCAAACTTATAATTTTGTAAATTGATACTGAAGCCATGGTCTTCAGTGTGTGGATAATGGTGTGGTACAAAATTAACAGGTCTTGTTCTTGTGCCTTTGGAAATGGCACACAGTCCATCAATGCTCTGCAAGACCATCTCGGTCCAGAGACTACCAACCGATCAAACAACGGTAGGTCAAGCATTCAGGTGAAACTGTGCTGTAATATTTAAATGCACCATATCCACAGATACCATGAAGGAGAACAACAGACTCAGTTTCCTCCGAAGAACGTAGACTTCATTGCATGGATAACAGAGATGAAATTCTCCCAATAAAGCAAGAGATCTCAATAATGTAAACAATGCCTATGTTGGCACCAGAAGGCCAAAGCACCCACTCGCTAACAAGCCAACAGACATTTGATATCAGCCTACGCAAACAACAAAGGGTAAAACGAAGCCTAACAATCCAATATTTTGGTCAATTCTAAGGTTGGGTATATGCTAGTTTCTCCAAGTTGGTGGCTTTAACAACAATATGGAGCAAATCTTCACGTATTTCTTGAATTGCCAATCAGAAAATCATCCTCCTGTTGCCGACACCATAAGTAGTTTGCTGCTTCAATCCAGCGTGGGTTAACCAAAAACTTCTCATTCTGCAGGGCCCATTGTGCTTTTTGTGTTCCTGCATCAGTCGAGACTACATGTGTTATGGACACATCCACATCCGTACAGCATGTTGCACCTAACTGTTCAGCCAACTTCCAAATCGGCTGATCCCCGGGCTGTGATTTGGAAGGAAATATGCGGCTGAAAACTATTTTGCATCCCTGTAATATTTCTCGTCGGATATCCTTCAGCACCTAGAAAGAAAGTCATATGGTGAGTTAATAAGTGATAACTAGAGGATTAGTTCCTGTGCATATTTCCCCAGGGACTGAAGAACAAGGGAATAAAACAGAAAGAACAACACATGTTTGCCATTTTTACCTGTCTAACATCTCTGGAGGAGAGGTCAGTGCCCTGGTTCTGAGATGAGTGGACCAGTAAGTAGAAGAAAAGGGACAAGAAATTTATATTAGAAATAAAAATAACCAATACAGAAGAACAGGATGAAACTAACTGGATCGAAAAACATCTGGTGAGTGCGCTTTAAAACATTAAGAATGGTTGCAAGTGCACCATTAGACTCTCCTTCATCTTTCATCAATTCTGATAATGATTTCGCACTGAAGCCAAACTGGCGACAGCTAGAAGAAAAGTAATGGTATCTTTCCATCAGAATTAGGTTCTCCTTGTGTTTCTGCCATACCTGCAGCAACAACCGCTTGTGGTTATAGTAAGCTGGAGCATAAATGTTAAAATACTAAAATAGAAAAGCAGTAAAGCATGAAGTAGCCGGAAGGCATATATTGCCAATAAGCAGGTTCATAATAAGGCTCATCAATTTCTTCTTCCTTATTTTTCTAATAAACCCAGTGTTTAAAGCATTTACCATGCATTTTATTTTCAGATAAGAAATTTACTATGCATCACATGACAAGGTTTCTTCTGTTTCATATACTTAACAGTAAAATGTTGACACACTAGCTTGCTAAACAGCTAAGCTCAGATCCACCAATCTTGTGACATAAGATCATGTCCTCGTGCACTATCAGTCACAAACGGCAGATTATCAACCAAGGACAAAAGCAATATATTACCAATTGAGATTAGTATAATATCTGTAATAACTGCTTGACATCTCAAAGTCCCCCACATGCATTATTTTCTCACCCATTAATGATGCAAACACCGGCACGAGGAAAATCAGACAAAGGATTGGCCTGCCTCCGAATGGAAATTTTGGACATGATAATTATTTATTCAGAAGGTATGCTCATGTGAAAGTAAGATTAGATGGACCTAATGTGATGGAACTCAAGAAGAGGGGACATAAGAAAAACCTACATGTAGAATCATGGCCTGCCATACCTTCCCGAACACCCAATACAAGGTATACTGTACCATATCAGGTCAGAACCAGTATGAAAATCATATTCGGATCAATACGGGCTTCGTACAAATGCACACCAAGGCATATTGATGTGTACCAAAGTGCATATCAGTACGTATCGAGGCATATTGAGATACAAAGTGAGAAAATTAGCTTGAGAGCTGCTTCGACATGAGATGCATATCATACAATACCAACCTAAACCATACTAAACCAGTAATGTACTAGCAAGATACTCGGTACCGTGACTCCAGATCTTGTGTAGAATATCAAGAGATGATTTATAAAATCTTCCTTTACTGAACATTGAGATGCCACAACATTTTGTAGTAAATGATGACAATACTGAATGGTGAATGATTCGCTTAAGTCAAACTTTTATAACTACTTAAGGCTCCTTAGTTTTGGTGAGGCTTATAAAGATTGAGAAGATTGGATGATTGTGACACACTTGATACAATGTTGGTTCTTCCATCGAGAGTTGGTTGACAGCAGTAAGCATGTAGAAAGAAGGTACTTACTTGACTGGTACATATGTGTTGATTTGAAAAAAAAAAAAATATTAATGTTGTGTTTGGCTCACTGGAATGAAACAGATCTAGATGAAATGGAAATGGAAGATAAGGAATCAGAATGGTTGCTCCTGTTCCACTAAAGCATAAATTGAAGGCTTGCACAAGAAGGAATGAAAATCAATTATAATATTTAATTTCTATTTTTATAGAATAAATAAATTTTATATTCATCTTTTGAATCATTATTTGACTAAGGTATAGAATTAAAATTTAGAATAACAATATAGTTATTATATATATATATATATATATGCGGAAAATTCTGAGGTCGGCCTCCAAATTGTCATTATCTCCTTTCATCCCATCCCCCCCCCCCCTCATGTGCATCACACATGCTGAACTCCAGTAGTGTTATGATTGCCATTATTTTACTTACACAAATAACATTTCAATTTGAAATGTAATCAATTATTGATTGCCATTTTTTACTAGAATGACTTGTTTGCTTCACGCAAAGAACTTTTCTTCCTAGAAAGTTATTTCTCAGAAAGTTACTTGGGAATATGATGCCCGGGAATATAGTTTTGGTATGTTTGGTTGATCATGGAAAAGTAACTTATTGTAAAGTGGTTTGTGTTTGGTTGAGTCTCTACTTTTTTTGGAAAAACTTTATAAAATACCCACTATACTCTTAATAGATATAAGACCATAAATTCTTGCTCCCAAACTCTATATTTATATTAATATAAATATAATATTAATATAATATAATATAACATTAGATCATAATAATTTATTATACCAACACAACATGAATATATATATATATTGATATAATATTAATATAACATTAATATTTTAATATAACATATTTATTAATATAGATATTAATATAATATTAATAGTAATATTATATTAGTGTAAATAAAAATATTACATTAGTATAAAATATTAAAATAATATTAATATAATAATATTTATATTAATATATACATTAGCATAGTATTAATATAATATTATATTAATATTTATAAGGACAATATTAGAAGAGTATTTTCGGAAAAGAAAAAAAAGAGCTACTAATTTCTATCCCACAGAAAGTCCCAAAACCCACTCTAATGCAGGACAGCTTAAAAAAAAAGAAAAGACCAAGCTTCCTTCTTTTCGTCAACAACAAATCACGTCTGGCCGTGGTACATTATTTCTAAAATAGACAGTATAGTTGCCCATACTCTGCTTAAGAGGCGTGACTGATTGACATGGGACCAAAGCACGATCAATCTAAATGATGCTGATGAATGCCATTTTAGAGATCAGTAAACAACTATCAATAATAAAGTAAATAGATAGATAGCAAAAATTAAACATGCTCATGAACAATTGCAAAAAAAAAATATAAATGAAATGAAGGATAGCAAGAAATTAAGCCCGCAAAAAAATCCAAAAAAAAAGAAGAATCCAGATCGTGGTAGTTAAGAAACTACCCTGATTAGGACTCTTAATCTTTTAACTAAGCAGATCTATCGATAAAGAACTAGATCTTTACCAACATCGGATCTGAAAAAAATAAATAAAAATCAAAGATCAGTTGAGAAGGAACGAAGATCCTTGTCAACGTTTGATCTGTAGAATAATAGATCACTCTTTTTCTCTCTGCATGATAGATGAAAATCTTGGAGGAGACAGATCTTCTTTTGGTAGAATAGGCTCGTAAAAGTAGATGGTGAAGACGAATTGGGATCGTAGGAACACTGAATCTCAAGAAAATGAAGGTTAAAGAGAGAAAAAGATGAGCCTTACACCCTCCCCTCGTGGGGCGATTTTGGATCTCACACCCTCTCCTTCTTGGAGCGACCAACACAAGTATTTGTGAAAATTGTAAAGTGATTCATTCATTCATTGTCTCATTCATGAAAGATACATAGATTTATATAGGACCTTAGGGGTCCTATTTCTTTAGGAATCCTATTCCTTTTATAAGGAAAAAATCAACCCTCCCAACAAAAAAGTAAAACATTATGTATGGTTTCCAAATACAATAATATATCATATCTATCTTTTATGGAACCATAGGAAAGAAATCAGTCTTTTAACAAAATAAGTAAGAAATCAAGAATTCTTAAGAAATCCTAGAAAAGAAAAGGAACTCCATGTGGGCGCTTGATGCCTGGCACAACTTGGCATGAGGATCCTTAAGCATGGCACATGTTGGCATATGTATTTCCTCCCTGGGCGTGTGGAGGGTGGTGGCTCCAAAGATGACATGGACCAGGCTTGCTTCTTTATGATGGTCTCTTTCCAAATAAAGCTCAATCCAAAATAAACCCAAGTATGATCCTATGGATCCAAAACTAAATTCATCAAAAGAACTAATTGATTAAATCAAAAGGACTGGAACAAAATAACTGAAGTAGAGTTATTCTGATATGGCTTCTTCAATCCAAATTGAATCTAAATTATGTTGCCGACTTCTGATAGCTCTGATGTCCGCACCAATTCTCTAGAGGTGGGGAGAACTCGATCCTATCGAGTGGGGGTCAATTCTGCTCTGGTGATGCTCAAGCAAATCGGGATCAATACGCTATAGCTCTTCTCAAGTGATCCAGGTATCCTCGGACTTCGATCGACCTCGCCATCTAAGTACCGCTGATAGCCTCAACTCCGAGTGGAGATGATCTGCTCATCCAAAATTCTCTCAATCTGATCATGCTTTGACCTTTTGGCTAGTGGACACTCAGGAATAAGCTCTCTCTCAAAGGTTGGTTCAGGCTCAAATGGCTCACTAGGTATCTAAGTTAGCTCTTTATAGGCGACGAGATCTGCAATGTTAAAAGTAAAGCTAATCCCAAAATCAGAAGGTAAGTCCACAATATATGCATTTGGTCCGATCTTCTTTAAAATCTTAAATAGACCTGCTCCTCGAGCATGTAACTTCTTGACGGTTTCTGGTGGAAATCATTCAGGCCTTATTCGAACCATCACATAGTCTCCTTCCGCAAACTCTTGAGCACATCAATGAGAATCTGCATTCTATTTATAAACTTTATTACTAATACTAATTTTTTTACTAATCTCTTTATGTAAACTCTTGACATGCTGTGCAAATGACTCAGCAGATTCGGAAATTCTAGCATGCATGGGCAGTGGGATAAAGTCTATTGGTTTTCTAGGTTGATATCCATGAACTACTTCAAAAGGACTCATGCCAATGGACCTAGCTATTATATGCAAATTCAGCTCGGAGCAATAAAAGATCCCAATTACCCATATGTTCCCCAATCAAGCAACGCAATAAATTTCCAACTCCTATTGACCACTTCAGTCTGGCCATCTATTTGTGGATAAAAGGTAGAAAAAAATTTTAATTTTGTACCTAGAATGTGTCATAGAATTTTCCAAAAGTAGCTCATGAATCTAACATCTCTATCAGACACAATAGTTTTGGGTAATCCATGCAATTTAACAATCTCATCAAAGTATATTCTTGCAGCTTTCGAAGCGTCCGACGTTTGATAATAGGACAAAAAATGGGCTATTTTTGAAAACCTATCTACAACCACTAGAACTGAATCATGCTCCCTAATTATCTTAGGTAAGCCTAAAACAAAATCCATGCTAACGTCCTGCCAAGGACAGTCTGATACAGGTAAGGGTGTGTATAGGCCTGTGTTCTATTTTCTTTGCTTGGCCACGGCACACGTTCTACCCTGGACAACAATTCGAACGACATCTCTTTTCAGGCTTGGCCAAAAGAACTGAACTTCTACCAACTCTATGGTTTTATTCCTACCAAAGTGTCCAGCTAATCCTCCAGCGTGTAGTTCCCAAACTAGAAAATCTCTTAAAGATGTACGAGGAACACACGGCCTAGCTCCTCTAAACAAGTAACCATCCTAAAGGGTATATTCACTGTATTCTTTAGATGGTCCTTTTCGTAAAATGGTAAGTATGCTACCAAAATCTGGACACTTCTCATAATCTTTTTTAATCTTATCAAAACCAACAACCTCTATACTAACGGTGGACAACAAAGTATAACGACGACTCAAGGCATCAACAGCGCGATTCTCTACATCCGCACGGTGTTTCAAAATAAAAGTATAGGCTTGCAAAAACTCGACCCACCTACCATGTCTATGATTCAGTTTTTTTTGGAAATTTAAGGAATCGGAGGGCTTCATGATCTGAGTATAAAATAAATTCTTGCAGTGTAGGTAATGTCTCTAGTATCTTAGGGCTTGGACTACCGCATAAAACTTCTTGTCTTAAGTAGAATACTTTAGTTTAGAATCGTTAAATTTCTCGCTAAAATATGCTACCGGATGACCTTCTTGACTACAACACCACCAATCCCAACTCCTGACGCATTGCATGCTATACTTCAAAAACCTTGGAAAAATCAAATAAACGTAGGACTGGGGCATGGGTTATTTTGTCCTTAATGTTTAGGAAGGCTCTATTGGCTGCCTTAGTCCATTCAAAATCTTCCTTTCTAATACAGTCAGTGATGAGAGCGGCTATAGTGCTAAACCCTTTTATGAACCTACGATAAAAGGTTGTTAATCCATGAAAACTTCGCACGTCATGCACACTCTTGGGTACCAGTCACTCAACTATTGCTTTGATCTTTTCAGGATCGACAGATACACCATCGGGGGTAATAATAAAATCTAAGAAGTTGACATGGTCCATCATGAAAGCACATTTCTTAAGATTGGCATACAGACTTTCTATTCTAAGAACTTGGCAGACTTTTTGGAGATGATCTAGATGTTCCTCCCTAGTTCAACTATAGATCAAAATGTCATCAAAGTACACGACTACAAACACTCCTATAAACAGTCGTAGTACTTGGATCATCAATCTCATGAAAGTACTAGGAGCATTAGATAACCCAAATGGCATCACCATCTACTCATATAAACTATCTTTCGTCTTAAAAGCAGTTTTTCACTCATCTCCCGATCTAATCCTTACTTGATGGTAACCACTCTTAAGATCAATCTTAGAGAAAATAGTGGCTTCGGCCATCATATCTAGCATGTCATCTAACCTAGGAATGAAAAAATGATACTTAATGGTGATCTTGTTAATGGCACAACTATCTATGCACATACTCCATGTTCCATCCTTCTTTGGAGTCAATAGTGCAGGAACTACACAAGAACTTAAACTCTTTCTCACGAATCTTTTTTTCATCAGCTCTCCAACTTGCCTTTGTAGCTCAGCATGCTCAGTGGTGTTCAACCTATAATGGGGCAAATTGGGTAGGATAGATCCAGGTACCAAATCAATGGCATGCTGAATGTTTCTCATGGGTGGTAAGTAATCTAGGAGATCCTCAGAAAAGACATTATAAAATTCACTAAGAATGCTGACTACTTCCTTGGGATGATCTTAGAGGTCCTCGCGAACTTCTCTCGCAGCAATCATCCAAACTGGTGATCCTTTACTCACGGTCATCTCTAATTCCTTAGCACCTATTAGATGGAGGCTTTTCTTTTTTATGTTTTCTTTTGGTCCATCGCCTATCTTTCTATTGGTAGACTTAGGTGGGAAAGGATTAATCGTGATCTTCTTACCCTTATGAGTGAAACTGCAGGAGTTAGTTCGGCCATAAATCGTAATATCATTGTCAAACAGCTAAGACCAACCTAATATGATACTTCCGACTTCAAATGACCGTAACCATGGCACTTGAAGCAATGGGATTGAGAACTACTTCCCTTAGATAACTCTCCTGCAACTCTTTTTCCTTTATCTTCTTTTCTCATAATAGGATTTGTAGGTGGAGGTCCATCACTAGGAGCCTGGGTAGTATTGGATCTCAATCCAGAAGGGGTTACTCGGCTAGGTTTAAGATGATGGATGGTCGAATACCTAGAAAATCTCTCAAAGTCTAGGGCAAGTTGATAAGCTTGTTCTAACATGGTTACCTCTCGCAAAAAGAGCTCACACTGGATATCCTCTCGTAATCCAGCTCTAAATCTAGACAAGGTAACAATTCTATCTTCGATTACTCCACATCTCATAAGGTACTCATCAAATCTCGTGATGTACTCTGTGACTGATCTATTCTCTTGAGTAAGTCTCTGCCACTGATCCAAAAGTCTTTATTAGTAGGAGGTGGGGAGGTATTTTTCTCTAAGTTTCTCCTTCATTTCATCTCAGATTTCTATCGGATCTTGTCTTCTCTGATTGAGAAGACGTTCAACACTTTCTCAATAAAATCGGGCTTGTCTAACCAACTTCATCCTAACAAACCTAACTCTCCTTGCTTCAGATATTTCGTACCATCCAAAATAGTGGTCCATGCCCAATTTTCAATCTAGATACTCTCTCGGATCTAGACAACTATCAAAACTTGGGACTTCAATCTTCACATTCCTAAGGATATGCTCATCCTGGTCGAATTGGTTATGATGGGGGCGTGCTGCTATAGGTTGATCTAGGTCAAGGTTCCTTCTTCTCTATCCTATAGGTAGTTGGGGAGACTCAGGTTCAGATTGTCTTTGCCTAGCTTCTTCTAGTACAAGTATTCTTTCGCTCATGATTTTTATAAAATCTTTCATGTCATCAAACTTTTCAGTCAGGACATTAATGATGGCTGCTGTATTGGGATCCATATTGGTATTAGATGAAAAAGTAGGACGTTGGTACTGGGTACCTGATCTAGTGGTCATGCAAATTCAGGATGCAGGAATAAGATGCAGTAAGAAAGAGAAAAAAAAATGCTGAAAAGTAAATTACAAAATTTAAAATGTAAAAATTTAACTTGCAGGAATTTTAAATTGCAGAATTTAAAATAAAGTCCTAACCAATCCGGCTCTGATACCAAATTGATGTGGGACAGTCTAAAAAAAAAGAAAAAGACCAAGCTTTCTTCCGTTCGTCAACAACAAATCACGTCTGATCGTGGCACATTATTTTCAGGACAGACAATATAGTTGCCTATACTCTGCTCAAGAGGCATGACTGATTGACACGGGACCAAAGCACGACCAATCTAAATGATGCTGATGAATGCCATTTTAAAGATCAGTAAATAATTAGCAATAATAAAGTAAATAGACAGATAGCAGAAATTAAATATGCTCATGAATAATTGCAAAAAAAATATAAATGGAATGAAGGATAGCAAGAAATTAAGCCCACAAGAAAATCCAAAAAAAGATAAGAAGAATCCGGATCGTGGTAGTTAAGAAACTACCCTAATTATGGCTCTTAATCTTTTAACCAAGTAGATCTATCGATAAAGAACTGGATCTTTACCAACATCGGATCTAAAAAAAAATAAGTAAAAATCAAAAATCAGTTGAGAAGGAACGAAGGTCCTTGTCAACGTTTGATCTATAGAATAATAAATCACTCTTTCTCTCTCTGCATGATAGATGAAAATCTTGAAGGAGACAGATCTTCTTTTGGTGGAATAGGCTTGTGTAGGTAGATGGTGAAAACGAATCGGGATCGTAGGAACACTGAATCTCAAGAAAATGAAGGTTAAAAAGATAGAAAAATGTGGGCCTCACACCCTCCCGTGGGGCGATTTTGGGTCTCACACCCTCTCCCTCTTGGAGCGACCAACACAAATATTTGTGGAAATTGTTAAGTGATTCATTCATTCATTGTCTCATTCATGAAAGATACATGAATTTATATAGGACCCTAGGGATCCTATTTCTTTAGGAATCCTATTCCTTTTATAAGAAAAAAATCAACCCGCCCAACAAAAAAAGTAAAACATTATGTATGATTTTCAAATACAATAATATATCATATCTATCTTTTATGGAACCATAGGAAAGAAATCAGTCTTTTAACAAAATAAGTAAGAAATCAAGAACTCTTAAAAAATCCTAGAAAAGAAAAGAAACTCCATGTGGGCGCTTGATGCCTGGCACAACTTGGCATGAGAATCCTTGGGCATGGCACATGCTGGCGTCTGTATTTCCTCCCTGAGCGTGTGGAGGGTGGTGGCTCTAAAGATGACGTGGACCAGGCTTGCTTCTTTATGATGGTCTCTTTCCAAATAAAGCTCAATCCAAAATAAACCCAAGTATGGTCCTATGGACCCAAAACTAAATACATCAAAAGAACTAATTGATTAAATCAAAAGGACTGGAACAAAATAATTGAAGTAGAGTTATTCTGATATGGCTTCTTCAATCCAAATTGAATCTAAATTATGTTACCGACTTCTGATGGCTCTAATGTCCGCACCACACTCCTCCATGAGTTTTCGCTTTCCATGAAATATGAAAAGTATCTTCTCATGGAAAGAGGTTTTTTACATTCTCTCTCCTCTTAAAACTCCAACCAAACAAAGGAACTATTCTCCACTTCCCAGGAATCGTCACTTCTTGCAAACCAAACAAGTCCGAAGAGTCTAACTGATTCACACCAAATATGTCATTGATTTCCATTTTATACCATAAATCCTAGTAATTAGATCACACCCAAATATCATTCATTCCCATCCAATGGGAATGACCATTCATCCCATTTAGGAGCGAATCACGATTCCTCCATATGAGGGAATAGTGATTCCAAAGGAATCATGAATCTGTTAGTTATGGTATAAATCAAACACTAGAATGGGCCCAAAGATGGAATTCCAGTTCCATGGCAACCCACATTCTTTTTACATTCTCTCTCCTCTTAAAACTCCAACCAAACAAAGGAACTATTCTCCACTTCCCAGGAATCGTCACTTCTTGCAAACCAAACAAGTCCGAAGAGTCTAACTGATTCACACCAAATATGTCATTGATTTCCATTTTATACCATAAATCCTAGTAATTAGATCACACCCAAATATCATTCATTCCCATCCAATGGGAATGACCATTCATCCCATTTAGGAGCGAATCACGATTCCTCCATATGAGGGAATAGTGATTCCAAAGGAATCATGAATCTGTTAGTTATGGTATAAATCAAACACTAGAATGGGCCCAAAGATGGAATTCCAGTTCCATGGCAACCCACATTCCTCAAGCCAAAGGTAGCATAAGGGCTGCCTTGCCTCAGCAGAAATAACAAGCTGGTGGTTGCCCATTCCAGCCTAGACTGTGATATTGTAGTCCAGCCTTCCAACTGCAATAATAGCTGTCACTCGCACATTCTAACTTTGGATCGTCATAATAGTCATTAATAATCTGGACTCATTATCACAACCCCAAGTAGCAAACACCCTTATCAGATAAATTCCAATTCATCCAGTCGAGAATGGGTTGACATGGTAAATTTCAGTGATCCATGAAAGTA
Organism: Cocos nucifera; assembly: GCA_006176705.1. NCBI lineage: Eukaryota > Viridiplantae > Streptophyta > Magnoliopsida > Arecales > Arecaceae > Cocos > Cocos nucifera. Next base: position 305,578 of record QRFJ01000959.1, on the reverse strand, counting down.
TGAAACAAAAAAACCATACAGCACCCAGAGCAGATAGAATTTAAGACAAAAGTTAATTACAAGCATAATATCGCAATTTTCTCTATATCGAGAATCTAAAATTGCTGGTTCAAACAATTCAAATTAGCACACTAAACAAAGGGAAAAGGAAATCAAATATAACAACCAAAAGATAAGAAAACAGAGCCAATTTTTCTATTAGCAATGACACTTACAAATTCTGTGTCATCAAGAATCACCACAATGTTTTCTGCTCCCAGCACCACATCAAGGCCTTTCTGATGCCGCTGGGTGCAATCAGCTTGTGAAATTACTTTGCAGTTGAAGTAGACTTTCTCGGGGTCAAGGAGCTTGGCAATTTCCAGTGCATAGGAACGCTCAGCCATGGTATAAATGTACATCTCATACATCATGTTTGCTTCTTTCAAAAAGGTGTGGACAAAGGGCCTCAACTTTGTCAGCATATGCATAGCATCCAACTTGAATAAGCTTCTTTTTGGATCATCTACAGGGCATTACATAACAAATTAAGTCCAACAAATCACTAAAAAACAAAATAATGCTTCAAGAGGTCTTGGTAAAAAACAAACATATACAAATAAAAGTAAACATGTTAAGTTAAATATAGAAGATACCAGCTTGAACAACAGCCATTGACATCTAGAATATAAGGGAAAAAAATGGAAAGTGATGTCATAATAAAGAAAAAAGTTCTGAAAGCTTGCTGTTAGCATCTTAGAGAAAAAGAAATTGATGAAAATGACACTAAAGCCATTGCCAAGATAGCCAGTTATAAAGATCACTGAATGATGGAGGTAAGAAACTCCAGATCCCATTTGAAGAAAATCACAACCTGATAGCCAGTGCTCGAAATCCTAATTTATGTTATTTAGCTTACTTTGAATAGTTTTAAAGAAATTAATGTGCATATAACCAACAATAAAGATATCAAATGGTGGCAATCATGGTGGGGGTGAGAAAGAGAGAGGGACAGAGAAGGGAGGGAGGGAGAGTAGTGGATGGGGATGCAGGTCATATTAATAAAAAACCACTATTAATTAGGAACTAGAATATTTTGAATAAAAAGGAAGAAAAAGAAGAAGAAGAAGAAGAATAGCTACAGGTAGTTTGCAAACACGATATCCATTACAGTGCAGAACCACAAGAACTAAAAAAAAGAAATACCTTTGATGGAATCTGCTTGCCTTAACAAATATTCCTCCTCCATAGAGACATCCGCAAGCCGGGTTGAGTTGAGTAGAGTATGGTCCAAGTCTAAGATCAAGATAAGTTTTTTCTCACGCAACAATTTCTTAAGATCTTCCTTCCGTTGTCTGTCACTCTCCCTAGTCCCTAACTTTAAATCCTGCAAAAACAAATATTTCATATTCCACCACATAGAACTGCAACGAATACTCCTCAATATTCAAAAATGTGTTACCAAAACCAACACAGGTGACAGGATCAAAAGTTCAATTGCTCCAAAATAATTCTAATGAAACCAAGCTCTGCTTCATAACCCTCAGCTCGACTAGAAAATTCATTATTCAATATATTCTGAGAGACAGAACAGAATCATTATTGCTTATAAATATTGTCATCATTGTGAATAAAGGGAGTTATATGCAAGTGTGTGTTGCGGGTATTTTTTGAACTCTGAGAGTTGCCTAATAATAACAGATGCCATATCTGTCAAAATTTCCATATCTGTCAAAATTTCAATAAACTATATGCGCATACATTGGAAAACCAGCAGAATATACATCAATGAACAGCTCAGGATATGGCAGCCATCCAGACACATAAATCTTTGTTTGTTAGTGGCAAAAATACAGATGCAAGTATAATGAACCATCAGATTAAGAAACAATGACATCGAAATATTCACAAAATATGAACTAAAAAATAAAAGAAAAAACATAATTCAATTTTTTTCAGGTGGTGGGGGAGTAAGATGCAATTATTCCTCCTTGACAATCTAAGGATGCTGTGACCACACAAAAGGATTCTACATATGAAGCTGAATGATGGACGCTAACCATCATGGTGATATTGATACACATGTCAACCATATTATGAAATACGGTGTACCATGAAAAGTTAGTCTTAATACAACAACTTACATCTGGCAATTTATAGGTAAACTTTAAACACAGCTGTTCCTCATAACCATGCCATCAAAATTGAAAATACATAGACTAGAATGAGATGAGATCCTTTAGATGGCTCATTCAAGACTAATATATCACAAAATAATAGAAATAAGAACTTTAATTTTATTCTGAGATGTGATATCCTATGTATAGAACCAGCAATTGATATCTATAATCAGATATAATTACGCGGTTTCCAACCCAAAAAATTTACTAGTCATTGGCACAAGATATTCTTCCTCAACTTAAAGATAAATAGCATACATTTTCAATAGATGCCAGGGTAAAAAATTGAGGGTTCATATTGTAGAACCCTTAGCCATTAATAAAATTTTAAAAAAAAAAATAAAAGAAGTAGGATTTGTATGAGAAGGGGTTAGGTACAATCGAGTTGTGGCTCATGATGCTGAATAGCGATCACATCCAAACAGGTTGAACATGAAAGTATGCAATATGCAGAATTGTACCACAACCAAAACAATGCAGGAGAAAATTGACAGATACAGGACCATGTGGTGATTGAGTTCAGAATAATAAGAATGGCAGATTGTCAGCTGCATATGGTTTCTGACACAACTTGTTCAAATTTGACTACTACTCCATGCTGCTAGGCTGAATTTGCGGCAAATGGCCATTTGGCACCAGTATGCAAGAAATAACCATTCTAAATAAATATGTGGAAGCGCATGTGAGCCTATAATGGAAATAAGTTATACATATTCAAGGCCATCTTGTAAGCAAGCATCATTAAGCTGCTAATCCAGTCCACATAACTCACTATCATTTGCATTATATAAGAAACATGAGGTTACCATATCATGATCATATTAAAGCTCTGTAGTAAAATTTTGAGCTTCGCACCTTAGTGATGTAGTCAAGTGAAAGCATAGGCCCATCATCCTCCACTAGCTGACCACATCTCAAGCACAATCCTTTATAAAATCCAGGATGTGGAGGGCATGAATCCTTGTCTTCAAGATTCTTAGATGTACCTGTAATAAAATATTCAGTTTGCCTGCATAAGCTTTAGTTGACTAGAAAGTGCAAGTCTTGCTCATCGCTTGGTAAAAACTTTAACAACTACTAAGATGTAGAAGCATGGATGGCCCAAATTTTAATTGCAGCAGCAAAATAATAGTTGAAGGTTGTTAAAGCACTAAAAGTAAAATTTATGGCAAAACACTCAAATGTAAAAGATCATACAAAAGGAATCACTTTGAGTAGGTAAAATAAAGCACAACGCCAAAATACCTTTCTGATGCTGTGCACTGACAAGTAGTTATTAAATTAAGAAATTTATTTATCTATTCTTGGCTTGCTCAAATGCTACACCAAAAGAATTTTTTTAAAAAAAAAAGGATGTAACCAAGATAGATTAGAAATTTTTTGACAAAAAGTTGCTTTCATGAAGATGGAGCATCCTTAGAAATTGCCAGCACCAAAATGGTGATATTATAGAACTCGAAGACTATTCAAAAACATAAGTACCAGGAACCTTACATGCTAAGAATCAAGGTTTTAAATCCCATAGAAAAAGACCGTCCCGATTTTCTCATGGAACAAGACGTGCCTCAGTCCCATCTCGTCCCGACACCTAGGACAAAGGATGACCCAAGATGTCCCAATCGGGATGCTGGGACAATGGTGGGACAGTCCTATCTCGACACATGGGATGGTATCCCATCCTGGTGTCCCACAGGACGTCCCATTGGGACATGAATCATTGCTAAGAATGCATCTTGGAAAATAACTCAATCTAGTTCCCCAAATTACTGAACATGTGGAACATGCTTTGGGAATGCTCAGCAGGGCATGGCTATAAGAGCACCAACCAGTGTTGAGTACCATTTCCCTCCTGACCCTCATATATTTTTCAATTTTTTTTAATGATTCCTACGTCACCTACAATGACTGTTGCTTGTCGCTCATTTTCAAATCACATATAGCTTTTGACCTGCTCTCATTTCTTAAACAGGTGACTAAAGTCTGGAAGCCTGTGGTGAAGTGTCTTTGACCACTATCATATCTGAATTCCGAGACCCAATAACTGAAAAAAGTCATGGAACAGTTACTAAACAAATGTTGAAGAAAGATAAGTTTGTTTTTACTGCAAAATTTTAACTTTCAGTTTCAGTTTTTGGTTGGACAATTTAGTGTTCTGCAATGAACTTAGCTATGCACTTTCAGACGATGGATCTTTTTCTCCTTCCCAAGATTCTGACTTAAGAGTGGTACACAAAGTAGAATGGATTATTAGATGTTGTCAAAACATAAAATATTAGTTAGTAATTGTTTGACCATCCTATGTCAAATTCCTGAGCAAACCTTCAGTCTTCATAAAGCTAAGGATTATAGCCTCTGCAAAGTCTGACAATGTGAAAGAGATTTGTTCTTGTCAGGCTCTTAAATATTTAAATCCTATGATTAAATTTGAAGGAGCTTGAAGTAATCATGGTTGTGAGGAAGCTCATTGACAAACAGGGAAGTGGGATAAGTTTTGTTCACAAGCAAGTTGGATCTGCATTACTTCCTACATGACAGGATCCATAAGCTGCATACAATATGATAAAAAATCAAAAGGAATTATTTACCTGGCTATTCTAATAAGACATTATACAAAAATTGACCCACCATGTCAACTATTTCAACTGCATCTATTGGTCTTTTGGATTTGGGCACCATGCCACACCTATAGAACCTAGTACTTGAAAACTCTATCTAGGGTCCTGCACCCACTTCGAAATCTCTACAAAAACCATTTCCACACCTGCTAGCTAAGTGCTTCTTTACTTTTTTTTTCATTTTCCTTTTTTTTGGTGTGTGTTTCCATGTATATGTGTGTGCGGATGTCCACTTCCCAGCACCAACACTCAAGTCCTTTCTCACGTCAGTCCTGCTTCAAGTAACAAAGCTGCATAATAATAAGATAAACAATCTCTGCTACCCCCTTTATGTACAAGCTTTCTAGATGATTTCATCCCCTTTATAATGTTCCACAAACTATTTCAGATGGATTTACATGCTGTGCTGAGTCATGCTGTCATCTACTTCCTTATTACAAAAGAACCTCCAGTTTTTAGGTAGATGCAGTATTCTTCTTTGAGAATTTGACATGTCACAAAGTTATAAAACCCACATTCTCAATTTTTCGCAAAATTCTGCCTAAATTACAAATATGAATAGTAAACACTTTCAGCTGCAGGTCTTTTCACTATGGCCTCCTTATGGTCCAGGTACAAAGAAAAATAAGTATAGGACGAACAAGAACAGGAGATGAAATTGAAAAACACAACTTTAAAGAGGCTTAAGCAGTATATGCAAAATGAAAATATTTAAGTGCAAAAATCCAACTCCTTTCTTTACAATTAGCAATTCTCAACATTACTATTTGTAGTTGAAATAGCTGTAGCATGTACTTTATATTTCTATCCTAATCAATACGTCGATGCTCCTTACATGATTAAACTCAATTCTTGACAAAACTTATTGTATCTTTGATCGTCACAAGCAATCAATGATACAAAAACATCCTAGCATGGGCTAACAAATTTTGCTCTGGTATTTCTCCATTTCTTCAAACATGAATTTTGTGAATGAACATATTGCCACAACCTAGATTTCATTTCTGAAAACAGTACTTTTAGAGTTTCCTTTTTGTGTGCGGTAAGTAAAGATTCCTACATGCAAAAAACAGAATATTTTTGGTCCACAATCAAGATACTAACCAGTAATACCAATATTTTCTTGATTTGTCTCCATCATGACCTCCAAGCTCTCCACTTTACGTCTTTTAATCCTGCATATGCATGTAGCAAGAACAAAGCATAACCCTAAACATCAAAACCAAAATGATGCAAAATACTTAATTTGAAAAGTAGCAACTATTAGATTTTCTAAACATGATGCAAAAAATCAATATGAATCCGCAGAAAGAAAGTAAGATTTCATAGACTGCCACCCCGATAATCTAAGCCATCCAATGTGTACTATGACTGAAGCAACTCTATTCAGCATTCAATTTGCAGATCGCTATCCCCTGATTTAAAGACTCCAACCAGTAAGGGGCAAAAAGTTAGTAGTTAAGGAAAACATCCTATTACAGTACAGAATCATCAAATCATATGACTATTTCAAATCTGATCCCAAAATATGTTGACAATAAATGAAGTAATGTAGACCGATGTGCCGATAATACTGGCAAGCACAAATGCTTATGGAGCCTAATAGCAGACCCAGTTCAGGAAAAGGCCCTAAAGTAAGACGGTTGTATGGTATTGTTCAGCTTGATTTGAATATGGTGAGCAAAAATTATGAACAAGATAATTTTTGGAGAATAATTATAAAAATATTATAAGGTTATCCAAGAAAAGGGGGAACTCCAAAGAACATAAAGAAATGCATCTTCCTCTTAATCAAGAAAATTATGTCTAGTACTACAAAAAGGAAAAAAGCAGGGTGGCTAAGGCCAATAGACTGCCTATCAGCAATTCAACATTCCTGAATTTCACACTCCATGAAAGGGCTGTTGCCCCAACCCTCATTTGATGAAACATTAGCTAAATGATGGCAATGGTCTAGATGATTGGTTTGACTTGACTGATTGATCATGCATGACATCATGACTCCGAAGTGTCAATCATAAGTGTTATGCAACCCAATCAAATTTAGGTAGTGGTATTTTTCTTCGAGATCAGATTAGGTTGTGGAATATGAAAATTGTAATAGTATGCAGCCTCATAACCTATATCTGTTCATCTGTTTTTGTTATACATTAAGAAGCCATTAACTACTACAAGTTCAGGATGGTTTAAATTATAATATTCATCAAGATAAACGTCAACTGTGGTTTGGATGTTCAAAACCTGTCTATGCTTGATTGTAAAACAGCCAAAGTTTCGATATTTCAAGTGTACCTTTTCATTTGCAAAGGATTCTTGGAAGCTTGCCCCTCCATGGCCTGATTTTACACAACCAAGCTGGAGTCTTCTTCTCAAGAATTCATCTTCCGGGTTTTTGTTGCAGGCTCATCTCTTTTCCCAAATTTCCTAAACCAGGAGTCCCTCAACAATTCTTGAGAATTACTAACATAAAGTTTAGGTCCAGTCCTAGATAACTCCAAAACTTGATGGATCATGATTTGAAATATTGTTAAAGAAATTTTATACTGCAGATCAAAATGGGCCATATTAATCTGGATCCCATCCCTAAATTGTGATGAAATGGAATTACTAGATCTAGATCAATAACATAGAGTATGCAATCCTATGAATCATATGATCCAACTTGATCCTGTAATTCACATATTAAACCTCGTGGAAAGTCCATTCTTTTATGGTTCGATTGACTTTTATAATCACTTAATTATCATTTCTAAGGATTTGGTCCTTTTGTCCTAACCGTTCAACCTTAATAGTCAACTAGAGGGATATTTGGAGTTGTTAGTCATACTTTGCTATGCTTCACAATCATGGCTCTCTTCATCCTTAGAAAGAACAATGACTCACTCTAATGGTGCACCTTGTAAAGTTCCTATACAAGAAAGAAGAAAATTTCATTTCTTCCCTCATAAACAAAAGAGGAAGCAATTTTATCTATCAAATTTGATAATGATAATTATGATGGATATATTATTTTTCTATTTAATTTCTTCTACCTGCCTATTGAAGCATACTTTCAGTGGTCCAATTAAGATACGATACGGACTTTGTTGAGATGTGTCTTATATCCAATGATCCTAGTCCTGATGTTTTGGGGATTAGTCCTGTCTAGAGGCCAAGAATATTAGCTTTAGCTTCCATACCTTGCTCTTTACATTGCCAATGTTGCCATGAATGAGGCCAATGACCACCACAACTTAAAAGTCTGATGTATCTGAAGGAATCTGTTATGTCTCACATCATCATTAATAAGAATAATGCTTTTCTAGAGATGATCTGATTTTGCATTTGGCTCTGCTAGCAATATGGGAACAATGTAATTTGTTGGTTATGATAAAATACCAGAACTCAAGAAGACATGGCTATTATCTGACTTACTAGATGATTATTTAGATAGGCTGCCCAAAATGATAGGTGAAAGTGCGCATGTTTGTGCCACTATGTGATAAGATGAATTTAAAATTTTAAACTTTCTTATTTCATCTCAACCACAAGATGAGAGAAGTCGTTAATGTTTATTGAAAAGAAACAAAATTCTTTTCTCTAAATATCTGCAGCATTATCCATCTGAGTATATGATAAGATGAATTTAAACTTTCTTATTTCATCTCAACTATAAGATGAGCAAAGTAGTTAATGTTGCTTGAAAAGAAACAAAATTATTTTCTAAATATCTGCAGCATTATCCATCTGAGTACATATGGATACAAACACATGAGTACAAACATATCAATTATAAACATACACACATATACATACATACATATGTACATCAGTACATGCCTATATCTATATATAGATATAGATATAGATATATGTATCTCCATATATATAGATATTTATATGCATGTATGTATGTGTATATATGCATGCATGCAATAAACACACACGCACACATATATATATGGATGTATTTATGTATGTACGTACGTATGTATGTATTTCTGATAGTATGTGAATTGAGATGAGATACATCATATAGTAAATTATACAAGGTTGAGTAAACTAATATTGAAAAGGAAAGGAAGAAAACCAGCTTATATGATGAATTATAGTTCAAGAAAGCAACTAAAAAATGCTAAAAAGAAACCTCTGCTCTTGAACATCATTTTCCTCATCATCATCTAGTTGATCATTAGGAGAAGTGTCAGAAGAAGTCAATTCCAACTCTGCCTCAATGAAGGCAGTGAGATCGTCACTACTACTTGAAGAGTGCAATGGAGATTCCGCAGCTAGACTCATGCTTGCAACATCATCTATGAGCCATCCTGTTGCAAATATCAATCATCTATATGAAAATTTTTTAACTGAAAAGTTGGTAGAAACTAGAAACAAAACAAAACCTATCACACAGATGGTCGGGAGAAGTTTGATTATTTAAAACACAGGCTAGAATATGTTTAAGTTTGACCACAATTTAGCTTATTAATCAGTATGTACATCCATGTGTTAGTATGTATATATGTACGTATATACCTTCTTGCCCCCCGCCACACACACACCCGCAGAGAGAGAGAGAGAGAGAGAGAGAGCTTCTACTAGCATAGGAAGCCCACCTACAAAAGGAACAGGATAAACTTGTTGGGTTAGAGGAGCTCCAAATAAACCTAAGTGAGGGAAATTGGCGGTTTCCATGAATGCAAAATGTTAGGAAAAAAAAAATCCAAGTTTCCATCAAAAACTATGGTACGCAGTATTTCTTAATCTACTTCAATTACGAAAGGCAAAAATCTGAGTGGAAAAAAATGGAGTAAGCCATCCCGCCTTCCTTGATCATCCATATTTCAACTTTTCCAAACCAAATTTAACAACTATTAACCTACCCTAAGAACCCTTCACAGCAACTGAACCACAATAAAAGTTCAACATTCAAAAGCTTTTATATCTAGAGAACCCCAAATTTACTGCTAATTCCTCAAGAAACCCACAGCATTTAAAAATATAACCATCTAATAAGCATGTAATAAGATAGGCAACAGCTTATGCATTCAAATCTGTGGAAAGTAAAAGAAATACCAGTGTCTTTAGGTATCGTGGAGGGGAGACCGACATGGGAAGAGAGATCAGGGTACTAAGACCAAGGAGAGATGGAGAGAGCCCAGGCCGCAGGAATGGAGAGGAGATAAAAGACGTGGTATAGAGAGAGGAGGAGAGGTGAGGCGGAGTTGGCGACGCTAGGGGATGGCCGGAGACGGGAAAAGGCCGTAGGGATGGCAACGGGTAGGGTACCGCAAAGTTTACCCTACCCGTATCCGAATCCGTTTAAAATCTTAATTCTTTCCCGAGTCAAACCCGATTACAAAATTATCCAGAAATCCCAAACCCATCCCGATTAAAACCGGTATACCCGCCGGATACCCGAACGGCCGAACCTGCCTGATTAACCCTCATTCATATTCATATTGTTATTAAGAGAACCGAACTCCATAAATTAAAAATGTTGTAATCAAAGAAGAATCCTTCCTATCAAAAATCCCCAAAACCCTACAAAATATCATATTTCTATCAAAATTAAGCTCTCAAGACCTCAGACCAACTCACACCACCACGCATAAAATCCTACTCAAAAAAAAAAATCTAACCGAAATCTAAAAACCACTCTGATCTCCCTCAAGTGCTTCCCTTCCCTAACCATACGGGGACCAACTCACATCGCTGTAACTTGCACAAAATTCCATATGCTCGAGAAAAAATGAACCTAAAGAACCCTTTCGATCTCTCACGGGTGCTCTCCTTCTCGATAGATCTCGAAAAAAGAGAATGAAATAAAAAAAAAAGCAAAAAAAAAATAATAATAATAATCTAGGTGGAAAAAGATTTTACTATTAATTTTTACTGTCTTTTCTTTGTTTTTCACTGATTTTCCCTATGTTTTCCCCCATTTTCCCTATAGTTTTCCCATCCTCAAGAATCTCAATCAGGTAGAAGGCTTGGAGCGGACGAACAGAAAATATGATGGATTCCGACATCAAGCTGCCACCACTAGTGATGGGGGAGAGGGGGAGAGGGGTGGGACCTGCCGGGCAACCGCTAAGGATGAGGTGGGGGAGGGGGGGTGGATCCACTAGCTGCGAGCGAGTAGAACTGCCAATATGGATTAGACCTGTCATGTTGGCCCATCCCGCCTTAGATTCATGTTTTAGCAATTCATTTAAATTTAGATTATATTAAATATTTAAATTTAATAATTTTATTTTTTAACTTTAAATTTGAAGAAGATCATAAAAAATGATACTTGGTACTTGCTTTAAATAGTTACAACTTAAAATTAGAGTATTTAATTTTGTCAATTGTAAATATGAATTGAGATATGAGATTTTGAATGGTTGATTTGAATTTGAATTGAATATGAAATTTTGTTTATATTACTATTTATAGATTTTTTTAGAGGGAGAGGAATTTTGGTAGGTTGACCCGTTTAACCTACAGCCCATGGCGGGTCGAATTGAATTAAAAATTTTTTCAGCCCACTAGTTAAACGAGTCAGCCGACCCTGCCCCATTCAGAGATAGGTTATGGCGGATCGAGATGGGCCGGCCCATCTTGACAGTACTAGAGTAAGAGCGATAGAGAGAGAAAGAAAGAGAGCACGCGAGGGGCTCCATATCCAATCTGAATCTGCTTCGAATATTTTTTAAAAAAATTTATATCTATCCCACTTCTTAATCACGTTGGATAAAATTCATCCTATTTGGATCAGATCAGATATCCATCGAATCAGAAAAAATTACCATCCTTAGGAGGCTTGGAACTTGTATTAGGGAGTTTCATAGTATAAATATAATATCAACTGAATTTTAGAATGTTTGAATTATGCCATATTGGTTAAGGTAATGATTAGACTAAGGATTTGGAGTTTAAACCCACTTGTCCACCTAATATATTTATTTTTATAAAAATTCATTATGTGTGCGTGTGCGTGTGTGTTGTGTGTGTGTATGTATCCGTATGTATGTATATATATGATTGGGTAGAGAATAGCGAATACTCGAGGGGGTAAATCCTAAATCCATCCCAAACTCAAACAAGTGTTAATTTTAAATCCCAAATCAGGTATACTAAATGGATCTTATTAGGATTCGTGCCCGAAAATACATCCAATTGCTATCCTTGAAAAATGGAGAAAAGAGGACAACAAAAGAAAGATAAAAAGAGATAAATATAAGGTAGGGTCTAGATAATGATCAATGATGCCAAAGATGGGAGGTGGAGTAATAAAGGGGGTGGTCGCTAAAGGAGCTAAGACGCAGAGGCGTGCTGAGGAGAAGAGAAGAATACTAAAAGAAGTTTGGGATCAAGATCAAGTCATAAATCGATATTATATTTGAGTGAGATACAATTAGATTTATGGATTAACCAGTCGGATCTAATTTTAGAACTCCAATAGTAAGATGTTATCTCTAAATTGCAACTTATGCATAGCAATAATACGTAGAGAAAATTGGCATCTTAGGATAGCTCATCAAAATCATTATATTGGCAAATCATAAATATTATAAAAGTATCAATTATTTCTATTGGCAAGCAATCATAACAATTAGCTTTAGTTAAACAAATCAAAGCTATTGAAGCTTGGTTTGAAATGCGCAACAAACATTTTTATTCAGATTAATTTTTTAATTGAATGATAGTACTAGCAAAATAAATGCTAGGCCAATGGTCCAAATAAGTGTATACAAATAAAATATGTATTATCGATGTTATAATTCTATCAAATAGCCAATTTAGATATTCATATTTGTATCGATGGTGTTTTGATTTCATTAAGGGTTTGTTTGGATGGTTGAGCCTAAAATCCCACAGAATTCATGAATTAGGCCAATAAACTATCAAAATTAGACTAAACTAGGTCCATATTTACAAATATCTGAAATACTTGTAATGTTGGCTAGCCTATATTTATAAATAGTTCAGTGGTTCCTTTTTTTTTTTTAACACTGTAAGTTTCGGGCCGGCCCACTCTAGATATATTATGAGTATTTATAAATATAGACCCAGATCAATTTGATTTTGATGGTTGTATTAGCATAATCTATTAATCCCATGAAATTTTTGGCCTAATCATCCAAATATATCTTTAGAGCTTGTTTGGATGATTAGACTAAAAATCCTATTGAATTCATGATTTGGGTCACTTTAAAGCCATTCCTAAGTACTCATGGATATAGATATAACCCAGTATATAATTCTATTATCCAACTAATTTAATGATCCAATCCATTCAAGCTAATGGAATTTTCAACCTGATCATCTAAACATGCCCAAACATATTTTGATATCTATCATAATTCAAGCATTTTTAGTAATAAATATGAGGATATGAATGGATGAGAAAACTTGACATGCTTGAACTCAATTAATTTGGGGATACCAAATTCAAAACCTTAATTTTATAGGCTAATATCCCAAATGTCACTATCCTGTTACTTCTCTAAATGTATGGATGTGATAGAATTGGATCTATTTTTACGATAGATAGACATGAAAATTTGTATCTTTGTTGTCCATTTTTGCATGTATTATCTAGACATGACTAAAATTTGTGTCTCTATGGGATATGGTGCCTTTTAATTCCATTTGGTTTTGCCTTTTAACATTTTTACATATATTATTGCATATATTATCTCAAACGGCCAACTCTCCATCATTGTCTCGTTAGAACCAGCTATTTGTTAGTATGATAGTGGCACCCTTATAAGTCTCCATCTTATTATTCCTTATGATAATCTTAATTCTTCCAATTTTGTCATTATGCATCACCTCGGACACTCTTTCTCTCCATGCTACCTCCTTTGCACTAAACCTAATATTACAAAAAAATAAAAGCAAGATATTATCCATGATAACCCTTTTTTGTTTTTTTGGATATCATTTTCATTACATGCATTATATCAAATTTGATGTGATGCATTTGACCCTTGCATCCTCTCTTAATGATAATTTTGGCCCAAATTCTACAAATTTCTAGTTTAGATTGCATCTATAACATTATGTTCATGTTTATAGATCCCTCTATTTCCTTTTTACAAAAGAATAGCCTTTGATAAGTTATCTCATCAATCCACGAGAGGAATGGATTGACCAATCTCATTCTTCCATCTACCATCCCTTACAACCACGGATAAACCCCCTCTTCATTTTAGCCTTCTTTTAATCTTTCCATCTTATCCATCCAAAGATATATTATAAAAAATACAACCTTCTTAAACCCTCGCTCCTCCTCCACAATCCTCATCTTTCCCGCTTCCACCCAAAAAGGAAATGCCACTTTATATTAATCATAGCTATTAAATTTGAAGAGCTCTTCTACCCTCCTACAAAATTGTAGCCATTTAATCTTAAAGAAATTTAAAAAAAAGCATAACTTATCCATAAGATAAACCTCATGTCTAGCTATATCCTTAATTCTTTCCATAATAGGTTAGTTGATAGGTTTTAATTAGCATTTCATGGTGACCGTTAAATCTAAGACCATACAAGCTACGTCATTGTTGGTTCAATTAAGTCATCGATCATTAGAAATCTCAATTTATTTCAAGTAAAATAATTTAATATTAAAAAATTAAGATTTTTTAAATAAAAATTTATTTATTTTTTAAAAAAATATTAAAAAATTAGAGAAAAATATATAACTTTTGAAAGATTAAATTTTTAAAATAATTTATAGATAATACTGCTACTGACTGGATGACATCTTTTTTATCGATCTTATTTAATTTTTAAATATTTTATTTTTTTTGACACCTCTATATAGTTTAATACATCTAAGTTATCCAAAATTATTATTATTTTAAAAAGACTTGTACCTCCATTGCCCTATGTAGGGGTGTGTATTTAGTTTTTTCATTTTAAATTGAACTGAAGTAATGAAAAACCAAACTTCTAAATTTATATTTTATAAAATAAAAAATTAAATCAAAGTAGCTAAAATCAAACAAATCAAATAGAAATAATATTGATTTGGTTCATTGATTTGATTTTGAACTTTTTTGCATGGAGCTTTTGATTTTAGTTTAGACTTATTAAGTTTTTTAATAATTTTATCATTTATATTATAAAATTATATGTTGGAGGTAAATCCCACTCTCGTCGAAGTCCAGCTTGATGCTTAGCCTAATGCAACTGATAATCACGAAAGAGCTTCGATCGAGAATTCTCCTCCAGCGGTTGGATCCTAGCCGAACTCTTTCTAGTAGCCAAATCTTAACTGAACTCTTCAGCTAGCCGAACTCCTCAGAGGTCGAGCCTTAACCGAACTCCTCCAGCGGTCGAACTTCTCTCGGACTTCTTCCTTCAGTCGAACTCCTTCAGGAGCCGAACTCCTTCCGAATCTCTCCTTCAGTCAGATGCCTATAGGAGTTGAACTCCTTCTGAGCTTCTCCTTCAGTCAGATTTCTACAAGAATTGAACTCCTTCCGGATTTCTTCCTTTAGTCAAATTCCTCTAGGAGCCGAACTCCTACCAGACCCCTTCTTCAGTCGAATTCTTTCAGAAGCTGAACTCCTTCCGAATTT
Source organism: Cocos nucifera (assembly GCA_006176705.1). Taxonomy (NCBI): domain Eukaryota; kingdom Viridiplantae; phylum Streptophyta; class Magnoliopsida; order Arecales; family Arecaceae; genus Cocos; species Cocos nucifera. Next base: position 290,254 of record QRFJ01000959.1, on the reverse strand, counting down.
CTCCTTTAGTCAAGTTTCTATAGGAGCTAAACTCCTTCCGGATCCCTCCTTCACTCAGATTTCTACAGGAGCTGAACTCCTTTCGGACTCCTCCTTCAGTCGGATTTTATAGGAGCCGAACTTCTTTTGGACTCCTCCTTCAGTCGGATTTCTCCAAAAGCCGAAACTCTTTCAGATTTCTCCTTCAGTCAAGTTTTACAGGAGCCAAACTCCTTTTGGATATCTCCTTCAGTCAAATTTCTATAGGAGCCAAACTCCTTTAGTCGGACTCCTTCAGTCGGATTCCTCCAGAAGCTGAACTCTCTTCGGATCCCTCCTTTAGTCAGATTTCTCTAGGAGTCGAACTCCCTCCAAACTCCTCCTTCAGTCAAATTTTTTCAAGAGCCGAACTCTCTTCGGACTCCTCCTTCGTCAGATTTCTTCAGGAGCCGAAACTCCCTCCGGATCTCTCCTTCAGTCGGATTCCTCTAGGAGCCAAACTCCCTCCGGACTCCTCCTTCAGTCGGATTCCTTCAGAAGTCGAACTTCTTCCAAATTTCTCCTTCAGTCAAATTTCATCAAGAGTCGAACTTCTTTTGAACTCCTCCTTCAGTTGGACTCCTCTAGGAGCCAAACTCCTTCCGGATCTCTCCTTCAGTCGGATTCCTCCAAGAGCCAAAGTCCTTCCGGACTTCTCCTTCAATCGGATGCCTATAGGAGCCGAACTCTTTCTGAATCTCTTCTATAGTCGGATTTCTATAGGAGTAGGACTCCTTCCAGATTTTCCTTCAGTCAAGTTCTTTCAGGAGTTGAACTCCTTCCGAACTTCTCCTTCAGTCGACTCCTTTAGGAGTCGAACTCCTTTCGGATCTTTCTTTCAGTCGGATGCCTATACGAGCCGAACTTCTTTCAGATATCTCCTACAGTCAGATTTCTATAGGAGCAGAACTCCTTTCGAATTTTTTCTTCAATCAAGTTCCTTCAGGAGCCGAACTCCTCCCGAACTTCTCCTCCAGTCGGACTCCTCCAAGAGTTGAACTCCTTCTACATCTCTCCTTCAGTCGGATTCCTCTAGGAGATTACTTTCAGATTTTAGCTAGCATTCCTCCTGAATGATCTCCTCCAGAGTATTTTCTTCAGGAGTCCGAACTCCTCTGAAATTGATATATATCAAGGTTCTTCACCAACCAACACCTGCTTCCTCCGAACTATGCTTTCTCCAAACTACGACCATTAAATCTCGATGAACGATCGCTATCAGTCTAACGATGCCTCTTTCTCCGTAGCAAATCCCATGTAGCCCCAAGCGACCCACTACCAGACGATTATGCTGTCACTATCAGTCTGACAATACATTCCTCTCCATATCAAATCCCATGCGGTCTCGAGCGGCCCACTATCGGACGGTATGGCCGTCACTATCAATCAAGCTCTGTCTATAAAAAAGTATCCTCCAGATACATTTTCTCTAAGCTCTCTTCTCCTGCCTGAAACTTCGTTGAATTCATACCCGAGCACTCCATTTCTGTTGGCTAGAAGAGCTGACTTGATCATCGGAGGGTCCTACCGGAGCCACCACCACCGACTTTAGATGGAACTTTATTTTGCAGGTCACTGATGATGACCTCGTCTTTCTTGACTTCAGCTCGATCCGGCATCGACCAAATTTTGCACCAATAGAATTGGCGCTAGAGGAAGGGCCTCTATTTTTGAGGTACCCTTATTCTTAAAGGAGTGCTCAATCGATCCTATGGATCTTCTTCTTCAAGGTCCATCTCCATCCTCTTCCTCAATCCCGAGAAATGCCTCCAAAGAGGACGACTATCCAGAGATCTACCACTTCTACCATCAGATCTGGGCTAGATTTATCCGTTTCTTGCTCCATCGCCGACGCTTCAACCTCCTCCTCCACCGACAATCATGGTAGATGTGGAGCAGTTCAACCTGCTAGGTCCAGTAGGTTCATGATTTTATGGAGGAGGTGCAGGTCGTACATCGACAGACCCCGACACCGATTCAATCGTAGCAGGCTTCTCCGAAGCCCCGCGGTCCGATCTGAAGATAGCCGACTTAAGCTATCCGACCTCTGATCTTTGGAAAGGAGAAGCAGAAGGATGGAGGGCCCTTGCTCGGACCATGACTCGACTCAGGGGAAGCTTCACACCCGTTCCACCAGAAAATCTTGGAGATCAACGATCATGAAGATCTCCTGAATCAAAGGTTCCTAGAAATGAGCTGATGAATCGAAGAGCTCCATCATACTCCCTCCTCATATGGTGATGATATTCGCATTGATCCTCCTTTTTTCAGAGGATTATGTAAGAACCGATTCTGTCGAACTTCAAGCTCTCACAGTTTGAGAGTTACGATGGAGACCATCCGATCCAATCGACCATCTGGAGGCCTTCCGAACAATGATGCTACTCTATGGCGTGCTAGACATCATTTTGTGCCGGACTTTCCTGTCCACCATTAAGGGAGCTGCTAGGAACTGATACTCGGCACTTAAGCCGAGTACCATCTTTTTCTTTGATCAGATGAGCCATCAGTTTGCGGCTCACTTCGTTAGCAGCTGTCATCTCCATCGAGGTTCGAATTCTCTGATGAACATCAAGCAGAAGGTGGGGGAATCCATTTGAACTTATGTCATCCGATTTAATACTGTTGCATTGGAGGTCCGAAACCTGGATCAGTCAGTTGCGATGGCCGCACTCAAAGACGGCATTTAGAAGAATGATTTACTGTTCTCTCTGAAGAAGAAGTACCCCAAGAACTTTGCCGATCTGCTAGCTCAGGTTGAGGAATATGCCCGAGCGGAAGAAGCCTTCAAGTTGAAGGAATGAGGAAGCCGCAGGAGAGTGGCATAGATCTGCCGCTAATGGAAGGGCCGAATGAAGTTTGACCATGCTCACGGACCCTCCTCGAGCGCGAGCAAGTTCAAACTCTCCCCTCGAGCTCGTCATCAAAGAAGCTCCGATAGAAGGGCGCGAAGAAGTTCTCCCTTCGAAAGGTTTGACAACTACGCCCCCCTTAATGCTTCTAAAGCTCAAGTTCTGATGGAAATCAAGAATCAGCCACCGAGATCAAAATAATTATGATATCCCCCAAACAAGTATAATTGAAGCAAGTACTATCTCTACCATCGTGACCATGGCCACGACACTGAAGAATGTATTCAGCTCTAAGATGAAATCGAGCTCATCAGGAGAGGCCGGTTGGATCTATTCCTCAGACGACGGTCTGAAGCAAGAGTAGATTGGCCAAGGGTGCTACCACAGCCAAAATCACCAATAAGGGAGGAACAACAAGGAGATCGACCACCTCTTGGTATCATCAATACTATCTTTAGGGGGCTTAGTACTTCGACGAGCCGCTATCTCTCAGCTTCAGAGCTAGGAAAAGCTTGTCCTGAATTGGGAAAGGCCCATATGAAATAGAGGAGGTCGTCCGGTCCAAAACTTATCGCTCGAAAGAGCTCTGAGGAAGAACACTCCCACGACCTTGGAATTTAGAAAATCTGATGACGTACTATCAATAATTTTTTTTTAATAAAACTTCTCTATTTTAATATTATTATTTCTTGATGCAAAAACTATGTGATGATAGGGAAGAGCAATCAATATTGGCTATGTTAGAAATAGAAAGAGAACTTTGTCCTAACACGAGCAAGTCAAAGTTCTTCAACCTCGGCTGGAGATAAGATCTCCCCCAAGCTTCTACGTCAACAGGAGATAAGATCTTCAACCTCGTTGGAGATAAGATCTCCTCTGAGCTTCAACATCTACGTCAATAAAAGATAAGATCTCCTTCAACCTCGGCTGGAGATAAGATCTCTTCTCCGAGCTTCTACATCAATAGGAGATAAGATCTTCAACCTCGAGATAAGATCTCCCGAGCTTCAACGGAGATAAGATCTCCTTCAACCTCGGCTGGAGATAAGATCTCCTCCGAGCTTCTACGTCAACAGGAGATAAGATCTCCTTCAACCTCGGCTTGGAGATAAGATCTCTCCCCGAGCTTCAACATCAACGTCAATAGGAGATAAGATCTCCTTCAACCTCGATTGGAGATAAGATCTCCCTTCAAGCTTCAACATCAATAGGAGATAAGATCCTTTAAGACTTCAAGAGATAAGATCTTCTTTAACCTCGACTGAAGATAAGATCTCCTTCAACCTCGGCTGGAGATAAGATCTCCTCCGAGCTTCAACGTCTACGTCAATAGGAGATAAGATCTCCTTCAACCTCGACTGGAGATAAGATCTCCCCGAGCTTCAACGTCAACAAGGAGATAAGATCTCCTTCAATCCTCGGCTGGAGATAAGATCTCTCCGAGCTTCAAGGAGATAAGATCTCCTTCAACAGCTTCTCAACAGACAAGATCTCCCCCGGAGATAAGATCTCCCCGAGCTTCAACCTCAATGGATGCAGAGCCCAAAAAAGGACTTCGACAGTCATCTTTTTTATACTTTCCTTCCTTCGAATTTCGAACTCAGGAGTGGGGGACTATTGTTGGGGATAAATTTCCCACTCCCATCGAAGTCCAGTCTGATGCTTAGCCTAATGCAACTGGTAATCATGGAAGAGCTTCGATCGAAAATTTCTCCAGCGGTCCAGCCAAACTCCTCCGTGGCCAAACCTTAGCTGAACTCCTTCAACCAGCCGAACTCCTCAGCGACAAACCTTCAGCCGAACTCTCTTCGATCGAACTCCTCAAACCGAAATCAAACTCCTCCAACTTCGAACTCCTTCCGAACTCCTCCTCAGTCAGACTCCTCAGGGAGCCGAACTCCTTTCCGGATCTCTTCTTCAGATGCCTACAGGAGCTGAACTCCTTTCGGACTTCTCCTTCAGTCGGATTCCTATAGAAAGCCGAACTCCTTCCGAATTTCTTCTTTAGTTAAGTTCCTCTAGGAGCCAAACTCCTTCTAGACTCCTCCTTCAGTCAGATTCCTCTAGGAGCTGAACTCCTTCCGGATTTCTTCTTCAATCAGATTTCTATAGGAGCCAAACTTCTTCGGACTCTCCTTCAGTCGGATTTTATAGGAGCTTAACTCCTTCCGGACTCCTTCAGTCGACTCTATAGGAGCCGAACTCCTTTCGAACTCCTCCTTCAGTCGGATTCCTATAGGAGCCGAACTCCTTTCGGATTTCTCCTTTTTAGTCAAGTTTCTATAGGAGCCGAACTCCTTCCAATTTTCTTCTTCAGTTAAATTTCTCAGGAGTCAAACTCCTTCCGACTCCTTTCAGTCAGATTCTACAGGATCGAAACTCCTTCGGAAAAACTCTCTCCAGACCTCCTTCAGTCGGATTCCTAGGAGTCGAACTTCTTTCGAACTTCTTCTTCAGTCCGGATTTCTCCAGGAGCCGAACTCTCTCCGGATCCCTCCTTCAGTCGAATTCCTCTAGGAGCCGAACTCCCTCTAGACTCCTCCTTCAGTCGGATTCCTTTAGGAGCCAAACTCCTTCCGAATTTCTCCTTCAGTCAAGTTCCATCAGAAGCCGAACTCCTCATTCAGTTGGACTCTTTCCTTTAGGAGCCAAACTTCTTCTGGATCTCTTCTTCAGTCGGATTCCTTCAGGAGCCAAACTCCTTCCGGACTTTTTCTTCAGTCAGATGCTTACAGAAGCCGAACTCATTTCGGATCTCTCCTACAGTTGGATTTCTATAGAAGCAGGACTCCTTTCGGATTTCTCCTTTAGTCAAATTCTTCCTGGATGATCCCCTCCAGACGTATTTCCTTCAGGAGTCCGAACTCCTTTAGAATTGATATATGTCAAAGTTTTTCATCAACCAACGCCTGCTTCCTCCGAACTATATTTCCTCCAAACTATGGCTATTAAATCTCGACGAACGGTCGCTATCAGTCTGACGACGCCCCTCTCTCTATAGCAAACCCCATGTGGCCCCGAACGATCCACTATCGGATGGTTATGTCTGTCACTATCAGTCTGATGACACCTTTCTCTCCATATCGAATTCCATACGGCCCCGAGCGGCCCACTATCAGATGGTATGATCGTCACTATCAATAAAGCTCCATCTATAAAAAGGGATCCTCCAGATACGTTTTTTCTAAGTTCTCTTCTTCTACCCGAAACTCCGCCGAATTCATACCCGAGCACTCCATTTTTGTTTGCCAGAAGAGCTGACTTGATCGTCGGAGGATCCTACCGAAGCCACTACCACCGACTCCGGAACGAGACTTTATTTTATAGGTCATCGATGGCAACCTAGTCTTTCTCGACTCCAGCTTAATCCGACGTCGCACCAACATTATATTTGAACTTATTATTATTCAAATTCAAATCAATAATAAATAAATTTTAAGAAAAAAATTTAATTAAATAAAATTATCTCAAGTTGATTGTAATCTATCAACATAATATTTATAAAAAAATATTTTAATTTTTAATTAATTAAAATTATTAAATTAAATATAAATTTTTTTAAAAAATAATTTAATTTTAAATTAAAATTATTTTAAAAAAATTAAATTAAATATCAAAATAATTAACGATTTGATTTGTTTTTCGAACCATTTTCACACCTATGTAACTGCGTCGCACGGTGGTTTCTGTTCCGGAAATTTTAAACAAGAAAAAGAAACCTTTGGCTTCTGAAGCTTTAAGCAAGGAAAAAGAAACCTTCGAAGCACGGTTCTCGCCCACTTCTCCGTTCCTCTTGTCTCTCATGGCGCCCTGAGTCGATCTGTCGCTTCGCCAATGCGAGCATCGCCCGGGCCTAGGATTAGGGTTTCGATCAGGGCCTGGAGATGGAGCAGATCGACTCGGAGATCAGGCGGGTCCTCCAGGACCATTACAAGTTCAGCTCCACCGTGCGGACCGAGGAGGACAAGATCGATGCCCTTGGCAAGGAGATCAAGGTTCTAGAGGACCGAATCCGGATCTCAGAGGCGGGGGATTTGGAGCGCCAGCGAATGCAGAACCTTCTTAGCTACCAGTCGACGCTGATCGAGAGGGCGTCATCGCGAACTGAGCTCCTTCGGGCGCTGCACGAGGACCTCCTGCTCTTGTTCATCCGAAGAAAGCAGCTAAGGCAAACAGGTGGTCCTCCTTTCTGATTACTGTGTTCCTGTGATTTTGTTCATCCTGCGTTCAACTGAGTGTGGTAATCCTAGGATTCGTTGATTTAGGGCTATATTTTTAGTAAATAGTGTGTCTTCACTGAAAAGGCGATTCTTTTTTGCAATTTTTGTTTCTATTGATTTTATTGGAGCTGTCAATCTGCTGCCCGACTTCACCACCAACCCCCGGAGATCGATAGATGTTTGCTCGTTGACGATGGACGATGAATGATGGATGGTCGACGAGTTACTCGACGAACTTGACTCGGTGATCGGCATTCCATAAACTCAATTGATTGTTGATCAATTAGTTGAAGGACGGTAATTAACATCCGATCAAGTCATTGAGAAAGGCTGTCCGAAAGGTCAACACTCGTCGATCTATCAATTCTCCCACCGATACATTGGATGGGAGTATTGACATATGACCATTTGATGGATAATCGGACTGATAATTGACAATCAGTGATTGCTTTCCTCCGATTGACTAACCATCAATCGAAAATTATTAAGGCAACAATTGGCTTAAAGTTTTTTTGACCGACGATTGATCGATACAAAAATAGTCGATCGATGATCTATTGGCATAAAATCAATCGATTGACGATCGATCGACACAAAGACAGTCGATCGACGACCTATCGGCACAAAATCAACCGATCGATGACTGGTCGGCACAACATCAGCTGATCGATGATCCATTGGCACAAAATCAATCGACTGACGATCGATCGGTAAAAAGTCAGTCGATCGATAATCCGTTGGCATAGAATCAGTCGGTCGATGATCGATTGGTACAACATCAGCTGACCGACGATTAGTCAGTACAACATTAGCCGATCGATGACCTGTCGGTGCAAAATCAATCGACTGACGATTGGTCGGCATAAAGTCTGACGATCGATGATTCGTCGGCACTAAATCAACCGACCGACGATCTATCAGTACAAAGTCAGCCGACCGACAATCTGTCGTCATAGAATCAGCCGACCAACGATCGATCGGTACAACATCAGCTGATCGATGATCGATCGGTACAACATCAGCTAATTGATGATTGGTCGGTACAACATCAGTCGACTGATGACCCATTGGCCCTAAATCAGCTCGGCCCCAAATCAGCCGACTGACCGATGGGAGCTCTCCAAACAATCTATCCAGCTCTCGATTGGCCTTACAAAACCATCCTTCGAGAAGAGCGGACAACGATGATTAGTGGATAGTTTTAATTACTTACCCACGATTACATTACACAGAAAAAAGAGGGACCCATGTACTCAGCGGTTATCACTCTGACACCTATAAAAGAGAGGTAACTTGGTTAGTTTGTTAGAATACATCTAATACTTTTAGAGCAATCTCTATTATTTTGCTCTCAGATTTCTATTCGATTAGTCCATCCTACTAACTTAAGCATTGAAGGATCCCGCCGAAGCCAACTTCGATCAGTGCGGACTTGTCTTTGTAGATTTTTCGGTATTAATTCGTAGGTGCAGGTGAATTAGCTGCAATAGATTGGCGCGCCAGGAAGGGGGAAGAACAGCGAATCGATAATTAATCTTGCAAATGGCGAAAACTCACGCTCGTAACTCAACCAGCTCCGCTGGCCAGTCATCCCGGTGAGAGGCGCTTCCCCCACCGCCGCCAGTGATGGCGGAACCCAGCTCCTTGTGTCCAATGGTCATGTCGGATGTTTGGGCTCAACAATTGGCTATGTTGATGTAGCAGGTTCGTATGCTGACGGAGGCTATGCACGACCTCCAGCAGTAGTCACGCCGCATGGCAATGCGGAAGGTCCAGCGATGCTGGTGGTACCGTCCAGACACAGCTGCCGCATGTCGAGGCATTCCGTCTCCCCTTCATTGGAACGACCATCTCGATGCTCTCGACAAGTGAAAACTCCATCTCTTCGCCGCTCGCGAGGAATCACTCATCGATCTCGACGTTCCGTTTCCCTGTCTTTTCGTCGGAGTCATCACAAGGGAAAATGGCCACGAGATTTGATCACCTTCTCTTCCACCAGTTTTTTTGAGAGGATCGACGCTTGGGACGTCCCATCAGTGACGATTCAACGACTATGAGTAGAAGCTCAAGAAAATTGACCGTCGACTGGCCTAGATCTAGGAGGATACGAAGGAAGGATCTTTCGACGATCTCCGCATCCATATAACTTCTCCATTCTCCTTGCGCATTTTGGACGTATCGATCCTGTCATGGTTCAAGATGCCTCAGATGGAGTCGTATGACGGCTTCACCGACCCAATTGATCATCTCCAGAGCTATAAGGCTCTCATGATGACCCAGGGGGTGAACGACGCCCTCATGTGCATCGGCTTCTCGGCCACCCTTCGGAAAGCTGCTCGAGCCTAATATTTCAGACTTCAGTCAGAAAGCATCAACTCTTTCAGACTTCAGTCGGAAAGCATCAACTCTTTCAGACAGCTTGAAGACTCCTTCGTGGCTCACTTCAGCACTAGCAGAAGGAAGCCACAAACTTTAGACAGTCTCTTCTCGATCAAGCAGAACGAGGGAGAGACTCTTCGGGCCTTTGTGGCGCATTTTGACGCCGCTACGCTTGAGGTCCGAAACCTCAATGAAGAAGTGGCTGTTTCGGCCATGAGGCAGGATCTGCCAGGCTCTTGGTTCACCTACTCGTCAGGATAAGAACCTCCCCCAGACTTATGCTAAACTTCTGGAGTGCGCGGATAAATACATTTACGCAGAAAAAGGTGCTTCTGACCAGTGCCAACAAAACGAAAAGTGTCGAAAGAAGAAACAACAGAAAAATGATGCTTCGATCGGACCCAACTGACCTATTTCGAACAAAGAAGCGGCGTCTTCCCAACTGAACTCAGTGCCGACCAATATGAAGAGTTGGTGCGATACTTACACTCCTCCTTTCCACTCCATGTGCTCAAATCTTGATGGAGATTGAAGGAGAGAATTACCTTCACCGACCCCCACCGATGAAGAACCGAGGCAAGAACAAGAGGAAGTACTGTCGATTTCATCGTGACTACGGCTACGATACCGAATAGTGCTTCTAGCTTGAAGGATGAGATCGAGGCTCTCATTCGATGGGGATTCCTTGGAAAGTTCCGGCTCCATCATCCGACCCCGCCCCATGTCGATCAACCACCAACATCGAAGGAGATTCATCCATATCAATCGATGGCCGGGGTGATTAATATGATCTCTGGGCGACCAAGGATCAGAGGGGCAACATACGAAGAAGAATTGACTAAGAAACGACCATTCAGTCTCGAGCGACAGAAGGTCATTAACGAAGAAGTGGACAAGCTCTCCGTCGGTTAAATGTTGCAATCGACCGACGGTCGGCATACCATAGTCGGCATGATTCAACAGCCGAACTTGATGGATGGC